>VZTL01060887.1:17129-39020 GCA_013400535.1 Scopus umbretta
GGGGGGGGTTGTCTCTGGTCCAACTTGCTGCTCAGGGCTCTCTTCCAGGCAGGTCTTGAAAACCTCTGAGGAGGGAGCCTGCACAACCTCTCTGGAAAACATGATGCCACTTCATTTTTCATCTTGAGCATCTTCACGGTAAAGATATCTGTATATACAGACAGAACTGCCAGTGATTCACTTCATGACCACTGTAATACGGTGTACCTGGACTTGGCATGGACACCACCAATATGGGTGCCTGACAGAGACTATAGATGGACACAGACTATGCCTTGAAGTTAAAGTTTTGTTCATTGTGAGGAGCACAGCACTGACAAACAAGTAGATGGTATTATAGTTATATGAGACGGTGTGTCCTGGTGGTGAATGGGGGGAGTATAAATAGGTTAAAACAGAAAAATAGCATGTACTCTCTGATAAAATTGTGCTTGTCTTTCAGCGGAATAACTTGATGTGGGTTTTTAAAAGGGAAGAGGCCTCTAAAGTAGCTAGAACAAGTTAACTGGAAAAGGAGAAAAAGGTAAGGCACTAAGACATAAAGCAGAGAGGCATATCTCCTTAAATCTCCATTGAGACCTCTGGGGGATGGCAAGTCCCACTGTGCTGGCCCTGTCTGCCAGCTGTTGTGCTTATAACCTCGAGTCATCCCGTGAAAGTTGTTGGTGGTAGCCCTCTGGGCAGAACTTGAAGTTCTCTGCTCATGTGGGAGGGCTTTGGGTCAGGCTGTGAGCAAGGGGTGTCAGGTTGGGGGTCGCTGGCAGAGAGGTATTAACTGAACAGTCTGATTCCAGTGTCTTGCTCTGGTCTGGGGAGATTGAAACCAGGTCAGGGCTTCTTTTCATTGAGGTGACATTGAGGGGAATTTTTTTACCATCTGGCTGTGAAAATTGGAAAACAAGAGAAGAAATAAATTGGGGCTTGTTTTCCAAAACCAAGAACACCCGCAGTCAACTGGCATCTTTTATTTTTATGCAGCACATCTAAAATATATGTAGGTCTGCCTGCTTTATTAACATGCATCTGGCAGAAAGTAATAGCAGAGGTTTACGCTTCTGTAATGTTTCTTTCTGCAAGGGTCTTGGAGTACTTCATGGGAAAGAACAGCCGATGGGAAACAGTGCCTTTAGCTTGGATGTGCCTTTAGATTGGATCTGCCCAGTGGTCCTGTCTGCAGCATGGCTGGCAGTGGGAAGGTGTCCTGAGGGCTTGCAGTAGGAGGTTTCTGAGCTGGTCTCATTCCCAAAGCCCACTTTACGTGCTGTGGGCAGCTGTGCAAGAGCATCCTTGATTTCACTGCATGCTTTTAGTGGAGAGTTTGGAGAAGCAGAGTACGTGCATCCGCCTCTGAGACTCTTCATTCTCCTGCCTGTCCTGTTGGCCAGGTTGCTCCCTTCCCTGACTTGCCTGCTCCCACTGCTTTGACAGTGAGCTGTTAAGAAAGTGATTCGGCTTTGGATGTGCCAATCACCCCTGTGCCATGAGGGTGGACGTGGCAGTGACAAGAGGGGCATGTGTGCTGTGGTCTTCTCCTTCAATAAAAAGCTGAGTGAGGGGGCAAGGACACTTGTGGTAGCCTGCTTGCTCCGGTGGAAGGTGAGAGTTGGATGCACGATGAAGCACTGAACAAAAAAAATACTGAAAGAGTGCTTTCTGTTGTGCAGTGGATTTAGCAGATGTTTCTAGTCCATGCTTGAAGCTGCATGCTGTTTGCCTGCTGGCTAACTCTGGAAAAGGGCACAGAGGTGTTTTCTTTGGATCCGTTGGGGGTGGAGGGACTTTCCTCCCCCAATTGGTGCCCCAGCACGTGAGGAGCCCATGGGGACTCACCTACATGTGCTTGCAGTAAGCCTTTCTCCACCTAACGGGTGGGCGAAAGCTGGAGGGAGCAGGCAGCGCTGTCCCTGCTGGTGATGACCCTCCAGCTGCCGGGGCGAGGGGTGCTCTGGGGGAAGGATGGTGGAGCCACAGGCTGCCGTGGCTGCAGTCCCCTTGGGATGGATGGGGACGGCAGGGGTCCTTCTGTGGCTGGTGCAGCCTCTGCCACCCAGCCTCCCCCAGCTCTGTGGCTGTGAAGAGGTTTCTCCATGAGCTGTGAGAAGGTGCCTCCTCTGGGGAGGGTGGGAGGGACTGAGCCATTGAACAAAAATCTGGACTTCGGTGTGTCGTCTGTTGTGCTCCTTGTGCGAGCAAGGGAAGAGGCTGTGTCTTGGTCTCACGCTGGTGTAAGCTGGGATTTATCCCTAGAGTGAAAGGAGTCATGCCCATGCCAGGTAACATGTGGTCAGCTGCTCAGTCAGCCCTGAATTCCTGAGTTTCGACCCCAAGGTCTAGGAGAGAGAAGCTCATGGTCTGATGATACAGGAGATGTTACCAGAGGGCTCCCAGTTTCCTCTTCCTCTTTGATGTCCGACCCCTGTGCTCGGCCAGTTGTGCACTTGGACAGATCAGAGAACCCATCAGCCCAAACGCTGCCTTCTCCCCACCCCCCATTCTTCCAGTGGTGCCAGCTTTCGCCCCAAGCTGTCCCCTGAACCAGCAAGCCCCTGGCCTGCCATGAGCACTGGTACGTGTGCTGGGAAGGGAGCGCGTGGCTGTAGGGTGAGGTCTCTCCTTAAGGCAGCGGCATGGACTTTGGTAGGTTTAAGCCAACTGTGCCACTGTGTTCTTGGTTGTTTTTTTTTTTAGTACTATTGGGCTTTATACTGGGACAGGTATCTTCTGTCCTCTCACTGCTGGCATAAAAACATAGACGGCAGGTCAGGTGCTCTGGCTAACTTAACACAAGCGTATTTTGAGTCAGGATTTCACCCTGGATGAGCAGGCCGTGCCTGGACCAGGTGTTAGTGACAGGGGGCCAGGCCATCAGTTGTAATCCTGCCTTTTCTCAAGGACTGTGGCTGTGAGCAAACCACTCGCTCCCCGCTTGGCCATGCAGAGGGTGGGAATAATACTTGCCTCACTGGGGTATTGTAAAAGTTAATTTGCTAATTATTTATAAAGCATATTGGAGTGCTGCTTCAGTTCTACACAGTATTATGATAACATCTAATTAGTAATTCCTTATGATGCTTCATTTTCTTTCTGCTATAAATATTGGCCTAATATAGGGACAACTCTGCCTGTGCTAGTCATCTCCGTGACTCAGAGGGAAAAAGCAAGCTGGATTTGGTTTGTAAATGGTCTCTTCCCCCTGCCCCATGCTGTCTTACCCATAAAACCAATGTCCGCTTTAGCGACTTACTGCCTGGCCAGTGTCTGTTGGCGAGTCACTGCTTGGGGAGAAGTCATCCCTCAAATGGAAATATCAGCCCTCCGGCAAACTACTTGCTTTTCCTGGGCTTTCCTGTCCTTCTCCAGCCTTGCGACTCTGGGCCCTTTCTTGCTGGGCTGGGGCAGGTGAGGGATGGCAGGAGGGAAGGGAGGAGCTGCTGTGGGAAGATCTCTGCCTTCCTTTTAAGTGGGACCTGGACCAAGAGATGGGATAACGGCATGCAGGATTTTCTATCTCTTCTCTAAAGCTTTTTTTTTTTTAAATTTCTTTCTTTCTGACTTTGTGTGTGTTTGCATCCCATGTTGTTCTGCTGTATTTCATGTTGTGTGCAGCATCTTGTCTTTGCTTTGGCCAGAGCTGTTACGAGATTTCATACTGCAGTGTGTTGGTTTTCCTTCTCAAAATACATAATGCTCAGAGACCTTTGCTGTATGTCAGATATTGCTGGTTTTACCTGGCTTTGGGCTCTTTTGACGATGTGAATATCCTGTATCTTTGGTAGTTCAACATGGTGAATCCAAAAGCTTGTGATACCTATTTTTAGGATTGAAAAATTTTGACAACTAATGTAAACCTACGATATCCATCATTTGACAGCATCATCACTAGCGTACAGCTTGTCACTCTCATTTTGAGCTGATTTTTCCAACGAAATTAAAACTATTGGCAGGGATGTGGTGGAAGCGTGTCAGAACGCAGCATGAAAATGACAGCAGCTACCGCCTAGTTTCTTTCAAAGAAGCGAGAGGAGGTGTTTGGATTAGAGGTCTTGAATAAAATGTTCCTCCTTGAGCTTTCTTATCGAAAAAGGAAACAGTCCCTGTTTTGTTAAACTGGCTTAAATCCAGCAGTTGCGGTAAGGACTGAATAGGCTCATGGGCGCTGCTGTGAGGCATGTGCAACGTGGGGTGTTGCAGCGGTACCTGCTTCCCCGGTTCGGGGGAGATGGGTTGGAACCACCGTGCACAGCCAGATGACCCTATACAACCATCCTGGTGCTGGGGAGGTGCAGAAGCTTGCAGTGGCTTCGGGTTCATATGTGCACCTGAGCTTGTGTGCATGTCCAGAAGAGCTTCACCGTTGCGGGTATTCTCTTGAGGCTAGATGACTAGGGGCAGGCCTCTTCTATAGGTATTAATCCTATATACCCAGAGGTGTGTGTTTTACCTGCACGCACCTGGGTGGTCCCAGTAAAGAGAAGGAGCACTACCTTTACCTGTGAAGTTATGTGTGCCGAGCATCTGCGAGCAATGTGCCCGCATACGTGCCACAGAGTTGGTGTGAGAACTGCCAGCCACAAGCAGCACGATGAAACGCAAGCCTTAAATTTTAACTTGTACTTGCTCCAGAGATGGTTCATGCCTCTTGTCGTTTGTCTTGGTTTCGCAGGCAAGGTGCTGGCTCATCGCCAGTGCCCACTCCCTGTAGCTCATTAGAAACCTTTTTCAACTATCCTTGCAGTGTAACAACAGGGATCAGTTTTCCCATGAGCTGATGTATCTGCTGACCTCTCCAAGGGGAAAAAAAAAAAAAACCAACCCTGTAGTACATTAGCTTACTTTTGTAGGGGCTGAAAGGGAGCTACTTGTGGCTGAACAATACTTGCCTTTCACAGCTTCTTTCCTAATCCCAAATAGAAACATGAGGCTGAGAAAATCTTTCTGGTAACAGGGAGTAAGGGTATATTCAATCTAGTGTAATTTTTCGTGGTGTTAATGTTCTTTATTTGTCAAGGGTGGGTTTGCAGGTTTTTATTGGACAAAGTGAAGGTAGGCAGCATGAAACATCAATTTGAGGGGGTAGAAGTGATTCTCATGGTGGTGTGATGGTTTTCCACCAGTGCCCTCTTGTAAGCTTCTTCATCACAGAGAGGCTTAAAAAAAAAAATGCAGCCTAAGTTGACTTTCTTCTTCTCTTTATCATTGAATATAAGATGGCACAAGCCAAACTGTGTCCCCACCTACACAGAGACAACCCTTTGCTTCAGCAGTGTTCTTGGTCACAGGCCCTCCTGCCAGATGCATGAGGCTGCACAGGCACAGGCGTGGGCATTGCTCCCAGGGGAAGGGGGATTACCAGGGTGAAAGCCAGTGCATGGCTTGGCCACATCATCCACAGTGGTGTGCAAGAGTTGACTTGAATTTTGAAGCCCAGGTCGTGTTTGTAGGGCTGTAGTTTACAGTGCTTTGTGAAAAAGGAGTATAATGTCACCGTAAATCTGTCTGTGTTGCCAGATTGGTCTGTGGTTATGGGACGTTTAGAGTAGCACCAAAACTAGCGTTGGGCATCAGCACCTTGGTGTATTCCTGGGGTCGTTCCTGGCAGATAAGTGCCTTGTGGGCCCTGGGTCATGTCCTGAAACATGCTTGACCAAAAGCAGGTGATAATCACAGTGGTTGGGACCATTAGAAATTCCACCATGGCTCTATAAGGACTTGAAGAAAGACCTGAGTGGCTCCAGTTGTCTGGAGGATGGAGACAGGATGCTTCTCCAAAGCCAGCTGTTTGCACAGGTGGAAGATAAGACAGATAAAATCATGACTTTTTGAAGCACCTTGGCTTTGTAAAGTAAGCCGTAGTTAAAGAGATACGGTCTGCAAAGCCCTGTGCAAGCGTGGCTGGTGCTCTTCATATCTTGCCTTGGTGCCGTGCTCAGGGTGAGTCACTGTACTGAAGTGACTCCCAACCATTTTTCTGCCCAAAGCGATAATCCATTGTTAAAATGATATTAACTCATGTCTGCTAATTAACAGGTGTGCCAGGGTGTGAGAAGCCTGGGATGTTAATTAGCGTTGATAAATACACCTTTACGCAGGATACAGACTTGGGTTCTATCTGATGAGAGTCTCTCTCCCTTCCTTTCACAACTGCGGAGGTGCTGTCCTGCAGCAGTCCATGCCGTGTTGACGGGACCTTTCTCCTCTGGGCTCTTAGGAGGGGTCTCCATGTCTCAGCTGGATATTTGGGAGAGCCTGTGGACTCCCTGGAGGGTTGTTGGAATTTGTCCTGCTGATGCTGGAAGAAAAAGGGGCTTTTCCTGGTGGTGCCATCTTTATTCAGCTGAGAAGGGGAGGGTAAATGCGTGCCCTCTTCCAGCCGCAGGGGTTAGCCGGTGGCCACTTCTTCAAGCTCCTGGAGGTGACGTCCCTTCCAGTCAGCCAGCTCAGTGGCTGGCCTGGTTGTCTCCAGCCTGTTTTGGGTGGAATATGCTAGGTTGTCTGGAAACAGGTTTCAGTAGGTCTTTGCTAATCACTTAGCGCAGGAGAGCATTAAGAATTATATAAGTTAGCTCACGTGCCTTCAGAGGAAGCCCACATCAAAAGGCACGTATCCAAATGCGTCAGCCGAGCCGGGGTGACGGGGCTGGGGCCTGGAAATGCCTGTTCTCCTGCAGCAGGCAGGCGTGAGCTGACAAGCCATGGTGCTGCCCGGGAGGGCTCTCGGCAAGGCTGTTGTCAGCCGGCTGCTCCGTACCTTCCCTGAGCAGCCGGGGCCACCTGCTCTTTGTAGCCTGGACCATGGCAGCTTGCTTGCCCCAGCCAGGCTTCCCTGAAGCTGTTGTCTTGTTTCTCAGCAAAGCTTTGGAGGAGAGTGGGTTGACTGGTACACAGCTGGGCTTCCCTTGCCTCTCCCTCCAGACCCTCCTGAGGATTGCAGCAACAACTGTATCAACCAAATCAAGTGCTGTATCTACAAAACCCCCAGATCTTAGCTACATCATGGCACCTGTAATTCTTCTGTGCATCTCTCTCCATACATTGGTCTTGCTGTATATTACTTGCTATTTTCTTATTCTGGTGCTATGGGTCACGATGGGAAGGGAAAATCACTGCTTTTTTTTTTTATCCATCTGCACTGATTTAACATCCACCAGCGGTCAGACTGACTTGGGACTTGCTGACTTATGACTTGGTTGTCTGAAGCTTTCTGAAAGCAGCTCTTACAGGGAGGGGGGCGCAAGTAGTGCAAGTTTTGCTGGGAGTCCTGGCCGTGCCAAGGATTTGCTGTAGGTAACAGCAAACCAGAAAGAAAAGATGCCCCAAACTGCCGTGACAGAATGCAAATTGACCTAACGCTGGCAGCAAAAGGGTGTGCCTCCTTTCGTCCTCTTGATCTGAAAAACGCTTCAGACAATCACTTGCAATCTGTCATAGTAAGCATATATGTTCCTCCTTTAGGACTGGAACATAATTGCTTTGTATCTATGGGAGCTTGTGTGCATGCACGCCTGTGTATACGTACACATTGGTTTCCTTGTAATGGTGAAGCTGTTCTGATGGGAACGATTAAGGGTGGGTGGCGTTGGAGCTCTGAACACGGCTTTGCCTGTCAGGCTGTTCGAATGGGTTGAAGATGGTGAGTGCTGGCCGTGCCCGAGTGAACCCAAAGGCAGGTAGCAGCAGCCCCCCTCACCTTCTGAGTCACTCGCGGCTTGCCAAACCTGCTCACTCGCTTGGGGTTTGCTAGTTACTGGCACCGAAAACTTCAGGAGGAGGCGGTCTGCTCCCCTGGGCTTTCATTTCTCCTGCCTGGCCTGCAAATGGGAGCTGTTGGCTGCGCTCATTTGGTGTTTAAATTAACCGTAAGGCTAAGGATCGATCGTTTCAGTGCTTTCTAGTCCAAATGGTGCGTCTGGTCCCATCCCTCCGTCAGCCCTTTCCTGCTGTCAAGGTAGAGGACTCCAGTGCTTATCAGGAGTGCCTGCGGTCATGGGGGGACCTGGTGCTTTCTAAGCGTGGGCAGATATATCAGAAACATCTGATGCTGCACATACTTGAATGTAAAGTTAAACCAAAGCTGCTGTTTGAAGTGGGCTAAAACTGACTGCCGTACCAGGAAACTTGGCTTGCGCGCCTGTTTCTGATAATGGGGTGTGTAAGAATGATTGTGCCGCATCAAATCACTTCTTCAACTATCTCATCTCTGGCTGGCCCAAAATAGAGGCATCTCCTCCCATCCTTTCCTCCAGCATCCGTAGCACCTGGGCGTGTGGAGGCCTACAGCTTCACTACAGCTGTTTAATCATTGCAGTCACACAACAGTGTGTGTAACCCTGTGGGAGAACTGGGCTCCTGCACGCACCTTTTGCTATTTTATTTTTTTTTTTCCCTAATGGTTTTGTCCTTTTCTCAACTCGTAATCATTGCTGGGTTGCAGAGGGCAGAACGGCAAGGCTATGGTTATTACTTAATACTCTGTGTTTTTGAAGTATCACACAGTTGTAAATGTTAATTTGTTAATTAATTTGATTTGTTTGTAAAAAAATATTTACTGTGTTGTCTACTTCATTCTGAGAATAGTTTTGATACTTTTTTTTTTTTCCTTCCATATAAATGGTGCAGAGTCAAGGTGGGGGAAGTTGGGGGATAAGCACAGATGGTTTAAGTTTTGTATTGATATTTCTTATTTATAGCAACCATTAACCAACCCTGGCCTTGAAGACGATGCTGTTCAAATCCTAATCCAGAGGCAGTTAAGTGGAAGTAGTGAACTAAGTAAAACCAGATCCATGAGTAATTTTTAAATCTCCGTAGTTCCTGATCCTGCAAACGCTTTGCACCTGTGGACAGCTTAGTGGGAGGCAATTGCCTGTGCGTTTTGAATGCATGTCCTCTTACAGAAGCACTGTCCAGGTACATACCCAGGGAGAAATCCTCTGGGACGTAAGGGAGTTGAGGGCAGTGGCAAAAGGTGCAGAGTAAGTCAGAAGTTTTTTATTTTATGTCTTGCTGGTGACTTGCTCCCTGAAAATGCAATGAAAGGAACGATGCAGTTTAGCAGCGTGAGGATGGGGACCATGTGGCTGGTTCACGTGTAGCTGATGTGCAGGTCACCTCTGTGGGCTGCTAACTGGGTATTTTTAGTTCTTGGCTCCTCTCGCAGGCTGGTGAGTTAAAGTCACCCCGGAGGGGTGTCCTTAGGAATTCAGATTTCAGGAGCCAGCGGGGCTGAGTGGCAGCTCGTCTGAAGCCTGCGACGGGAGGAATTAATCAGGGGAGGGAGGGAGGGGAGGAAGGGAGGGATGGCAAAAACCCAAACCTTCAAACACACCCAATTGACCCATCTCATCTTAGCATGAAACTTAACGAGTTACACCCACTCTGAAAGCAGAAGGGGAATGAAACGCTGGCGCTTCCTTTCTGTTACAGGCAGCCGGGGCTTGGGAAATACAACAGGCAGAGATGTTTGTGCTGTTGATGGTGAGCGGTAAGCTACTTCACGAACAACATTTAACTTTTGCTTGCGTTTTGTGTGCCAGGCTGGGGGGATGAGAGCAGCTGAAGCTCAGCTAAAGCTGGGAAAACGCGTTTGTGGGGTGTAGCGTCGTCGTGTTGTCTAAGACCTTGTGTGTCCAGGAAGCCCTGTACACCTCTCCTAACTCCTGCCTGTCCTCAGCGCGGATGGAGGTGTTGCCGAATTGCGTTCAATCAGGTTGCCAAGTGTTGCTTGCTTTTCCAGGGTTTGTGCTGCTTGCAGGTAGCAGAAGCACGCCAGGTTCGTTGCAGACACTGAGAGCTCAAACAGAATGAATGGGAGCTGGGGACTTAATAGCTAAATTCCCTAAGAGAGAAAATGTAGTATCATGTTACTTATTAAAGATGCTTCCCCTCTCCAGCTGTCTGGCTTTATTTTCAGTAATTACAGGTTGCCATGCTCTTTAATTGTTGAAAATGAGCCCCGTGAAAGGTTTCAACTTGAATTGAGCTCTGTTAGGTGTTTCTGCGAGGTGGGGAAAGCTGAAACCTTGTGAAGGGCAACGCTGCCATGCTTTTCAGTAAGGGTGGGAAGGCTAGGTTTGGTGGGGTCTCGCACTCGCCGAAGATCTGATAACGCTGCAGAAGCAGGGGCTGGGGGAAGCTTTTCTGTATCGGGTTGCTCATTTTTCTCGTAGTTACTTCTGCGATCGCTTACCAAGTTATTTTATATACTGGTTACTATCTTCGAATCTAAATTGCCTGGTTCTTGGGTTGGTGACAGGAAATGTGAGTACAGAGCCCTGGCCCTGCAATTACTGTGACTAAGCATTAGGACTAATAACCAAGCAGGCAGCGTTGTCTCCCAGCCCTGCTCATCCCCTAGCAGCTGGCTGCCGTCGAGGGTTCTGGCTCGCTATCCTCTCCCGGCTTGCCATCCGGACCCGCTGTCTTCAGGCCTGCTGTAAAAATGTTGGATATGGCTTCTGCTTCCTTAGGAGCATGGGCTTGCTTTCTAACAGGCAGGGCTCAGCCCTGATTCAGAGCTGCACTGCAACCCATCAGCCATGAGTAATCCTCTTGTGCAGAAACAAAGTATAATGTGTACCTTTTTGGGGGAATTAAGTCATGCTGTAGCTGTTGGAAATCTTAGTGCTTTAATCGTTTCATTTAATAGACCAGAAACCCATTGTCGAGGTGGCTATTAATTCCTTTCATGGCATCTTCATATTGCAGGAGTGATTTAAATTTTCACATGTGATTAGTGCAGTGGAACGAAGGAAGCAGGGTTTGTGGGTGTCGGTGGGTTGCTTGTTTTTCCCCCATCCTTTTGGAGTTAAAAGTGATCTGTGCATTACAAAAAATGTGTGGAAAATTGCTGTGTTAATCACAGCAAACAGAGCCTAAGGAATCAAGTGCCGAAGTGTGGTGTGTCTGGTTACACTTCCTAGGGGAACTTGCTCTTTAAAGGGTGCGCTTCTGTTTTTAAGAAGGTTCCAACTTGTTTTGAGGCAGAAACACTTTAGTTTTCCAGAATGCCTGTTGGAAAAAATCTGTCAAACCGCAAATTTGCATCATTTAAGCGTTTGCATGAGCTTTTTGCTTTTGCTCTGGGAAATCAGCTGTAGCACTCCTGCTGTTGTCCATGGCATAGGAGGGACATTGATTTTGCACCATCGCAGCAGTGGGAGCAAGCCTCTTGGACATCGGTCTTTGGAGCAGACTCATTTATCTTTAAATGAAGTTATACATCATGGCGTGAGTTGTAGGTAATGGCTGTCTGAAAATGAGCTCCGAGGAAACTAGAGATAGTTTCCTGCAGGATCAGTGACCTGGACTGGCCCAGAATGGGGTCTAGTGAATGCCTGGGCATCCTCCCAGCAGAAGCTGGGGCAGGAGCATGAGGGGGGGGCAGAAATGGGAGCTCCCTGCTTGGGGCAACAGGTTGGCTTGGGGCTAAAGCGTGGCCTCACCATGTGTGTTGAGGCACTGTGGCGTATGGCAGCAGCAAGCCCTTTGTAGCTCCCCTTGCGCTTTGGCTCTGATTAGTTAGCTGGTGCTAGTCTTTTGCCATGCTGTGAGGGATTAATAGTGCAAAAAAAAAAAAAAAAAAAAAAAGGGGCTTATCACTCTTCACCTACTTCTTCCTGAAGCTCTNTGGGGGGAAAAAAGAGGTACCAGAATAAAATACCAGCTCCTAAACAATTTAAAAAAGAAAAATCCCATGTAAAAGTAATGGTGGCGTCAAATCTTTAAACGAATTTGTCAGGAAAGAGGGCGACTCTCTACTGATATGTCTTTCTCAGTATTATTTTGTTAAACTGGCGACTGTGCGGTATGTTCCAGTGCATTTAATGGCCCAGTAATCCATTGCTGGATGAGAGGAATACATTATTTATAGATTAGAGTGTTTTAACATCCTAGCATGGGGTTGTTTAAGGAGGTCAGAATACAGCGCAGTGGAAATGGGATTAGCCCAGCTGTGCTGCAAACAGTGCAGAAGCACGGGGCGGGGGGGGGGAAGGGAAGTTATCATGTAAATATTTGTATTTTTATTGTGCCTTGCAAGGCATAGGTCACATAAGATTTAGGGGTTTCTAGAACCAGAATGTAGTTTTTCTCTTTATTGGTTGCGACGTCTCACATTTTAATTGAATCCTAAACAAACACGAACATCCTTTTTCCCTGGCTCAGCATGCTTGCTCTCTGCTGCTTGTTTGCTTTCTCAGTGGGATGGTGTCGCAGGACTTGAGGAAGGGGGAGCATTTGTGATAACTAACAAACCCTTCTTCCCTTCCAGGGGGAAGCTGTTGTGGTGTTCCTGTGTGTGGAGCCTCCCTCTGTGCTCAGCTCCTTGCACAGGTCTTGGAAATGCAGCCCCACGGGCCGGTGCTGCGGCTGGTGCGAGAGGCTCCTGGGCAAACGGGTAGTTAGTTGATTCACTGCAGAGTGCTCTTAATGTAATTGCTTTTTGAGACTTCCAATTACACTTTCAATAAGAGCGGGAATGCGATGTTCTCGGGTAACTTAAAAAGCCCTCATAAAGCAAAGCAAATAAATGATCCCAGCAGTGGCCAGCCGTGTACGGGGTGCCCGTTAGGCAGTGCATGCGTCTGGGCACCTGCAAGCTGAGGCGTCCCGTGTGGCTGCCGCCCTGTGAAGGCTCTCTGCGCCGAGCCCTTTCCTTAGCTCAAATGCAGCCCGCACAGGAGGCTCGGTGGTCTCGCTGCTGCTTGCTCCTACAGCAATTTGAGCTCTCCCTCACCGGTGGTCTTCTCAGCAGCAAGGTCTGGGGTGGCAGGTTGGAGGTTAGCTCACGGGAGGACACCAGCAGTAGTTTAACTCTTGCGTTTTCTAGTATCGTCTAGAGTTGGTCTAGATGACGGGGTATTTACGAGGTCAAACTCACAGTGAGTTAATGGAGTTGAACAAATTGCCAAGCATTAGCTGGGCTGCAGGAACTGTATGCGTGCTGTTAGGAGCACAGCAAATGTGCCGTAGTGCAACTTCATCAAGAGTGGTATAAGATAAATTGCATTACCTTGCGTGGCCACAGGTGTACCTGAGCTACCGCTGATGAGCAGCACCTCTGTAGGCTGACTGCGGCCTGACCGCAAATTGCTTTGCATACGCACGTGCTGCTGTAATGGCACGAGCATTTGCAAGCAGGGACATTGCAGGAATGGTTTGGGTCTGTCAAAAGATCAGGCATACTTCTGGACATAGGAATGTGTGAAAGTCACGGTAGGTTTGCTTTTCTGCAGAGGTAAGGGGATAGAGGTGGTGCTGGTGGGTGGCTGTGGTGGTGGGAACAGTTGTGTTTGTTTCTGAAGAGAGAGAGAGAGAGAGAAACATTTTTTTCCTCGTGAAAGTTGCTCTGCATTTTTATTTCTATTTTCTCTTCCAAACAATTTGAAACTGCCGGGATTGGTTTCATATGACTAGTGCAAGAAAACGCCTCACTTGTTGAGGGAATTTTATATTGAATAATAAGCACAGAAATAGCACTTGAGTAGCATTGTCTTTAGGAAACAGTCTTTTTTTCTTTTTTTTTTTCTCTGTTTCAATACTTGCAGCACTAGTATTGTTGCCCAGATGCATTTCAGCTTATGGGGATGGCCATAGCGGGGTGCACAGTTAGCACTGTTAGCACAGTTAGCTGTCAGCTGCCTGACAGCGGTGGGTGGTTCTGCTGCACTGGTCTCTTACTCCACGGAGCCAAAGTCTCCTGTGTGCGTAGGGAAATCTCTCTTTCCCATAGGGTTTGAGCTATTGGGGTGGTTGTCCTGGGTGCTGGGGGTGACCCCTCCAAAGACAAGGCTTCCTGAAGTAGGCAGTGTACGACTTGCTTGTGTCCTAGCTGCAGACGGATGAGTCGGGGGAGTTGCCGGACCTCCTCTGTAGGACTTTGTTGGGGCCTGGAAAGCGGTGCTTGGAAGCCTATGAAATACCAGAGGTGGGAGGGAAAAAGGAAAGCGTGTCAGTTTTGCCTTAATACCTGCCTGCACCATTTTTGGAGGATGCAGAATGCTGCTCATGCTGGTCTCTTCTTCCATATGCCAAGTTGCCATGTGGTTGCTGAAAATACCCCGGCTTTTGGCTAGAGGAGGCTTCACGGCTCCTATTAGAAACTGCTACAGCAAACTCTGAAAACCTGATGTCGTGACTTTTCCAGGTGAGCAAACAGTCCTCTGTGGTCCTGCAGCCGGAGTCCCTCTAATCCTCAAGTTGGAGGGAAAACAAATAAACCTTCTGCTGTCTGCTTCCCAGTGGAAAATTGCTTTGTTATTCATTTGCATTAACCTGGGCGGGGAAGGTATATTCAGAGTGTGCTCCAGGCCCTTAGACATTGAAATGGAGACAAAGACTCCCCGTTGCGCAAGGTACCGCTGGGAAGGGAGGTGGGAAGCTGCTGGGTGCAGCTTGCAAGCTGCCTCCCTGCACCCAGGCAGGAAAGCGGCCAAAACCCTAGTCGGGGCAGGAGGGATTTTGATCAAGGTTCTGGGGTGTGCAGGAGAAAGAGTATTTAATGGTTACTACAAAACAAAATTCACTTGAACAGCACTGCTTGATAGATACATTCTTGCACGTTAGCCGATGCACCTAGCTGGAAGAAACTAAAATGATGCTAAGAGCCTGCATGGTATCACAGTAAATATTGCCAAAACCCTCGAATCCAGTGTGTCAAAGGACATTAACAGTGTGGCGTAAACTTCCCAACCTGAAATTAGTGAACACGAGCGATCAATCCGAGTTTAAAAAAAATGCAGCCATATGACTGCTGCTCGCCAGCTCTGCGTCTGTGGCAAGTGTCCGAGAAGATGCTTTTTGGGTTATCCCAGTCATGGGAAAGCTGCGTCTCGACACTGAGCTCTCCCCTCCAAAGGGATGAGACGCATCCTTGCTCGTGCCCGGGAATTGCATGAACGCTGGCAAAACCTGGAAGACCCAAACCAGAGGTGGTCTGCTGCAGGGAGGCTGCTCGCCTCCCTTTGTGAGCGGCCTCCCGCCGCACCTGGTGAGGGGGGACCCGCGCGCCAGGCCCCGCTGCAGCCGGAGGGATGCCACCGCACGACGTGGTGTGGCTGCAGCCCAGGGGTTGCTGGAGGAAACCTGTTGACCAAGAGCTGTGGGACTGGAAGCATTAACTACTCCCAGGTTTTCGGGGGGGGGGTGGTGGTGGTGGTGGTGGTGGTGGTTATTAAGTGATGGCTGCAGGTTTATGCAGTGAATTAAGAGTGGTTACTGAAAACCTTTGCCGAGCATCTGATGACTTTCACTGTAAGTGATGTGTAATACATGCCAAAGGTTGTTTTGGTTAAAAATAACTAATGTGCTTTTTTAAATAGTAACAAAGGAGCCTTTTTTGTTTTTCCCCCCTACACAACTGCAATGAAAATGCTGGTTTCTTTCTCCCCCCACCCCCCCTTAAGCTGGAGGAGAGTTGCATTTTTGTTCACTTTCATACGCATCCTAGAGTGGAGCTGGCAAGGTGCTGCTGTAAGAGATGCAAGCAGAGGGAGCAGGCACCAGAAATGCACATAGCTGTGGTGTAAGACTCGAGGCAGAATACAGAAGTCAATTCAGTTAGAAGGGTGTAGGATGTAGGATGAAACTTATGACAAAAAAGCCAGTGGGAGTCACTTCATCGCTGCTTTTATTTTTTCTTTTTTAAGCAAATGAATCTTAATGCTTTAGTAACATCTGGATGATTTCTTGGTAATCTTTTTCTGGGAAGCAGTTTTTTGTGTGTGTGCTTTGTTGTGGAATGATAAATCACTGTAATTTACCAGCCTGTTTTTATAAAATTTGGAAAGTCATACTATTTGATATGTTCCTTCAAGCTGTCATTCCTGGAGGCATATGAATGAATGCATGACATTTCAGCTTCTGTTTACTGTTTAATACAGGTCTTTATGCTCGACATGGTTACCTGAGCATACCTTCAAGTTTGGAATTAATGTTTGGGTTGGTTTTTGTTTGTTTGTTTGTTTGTTTTAAGGGAAATGAAAATGAATGGGAGATTGTTGAGGAGGAAGTAGATGTTGTCAGTTGTTTTGGGCCACCTTGGACTTGGAAAACCTGTATAAATGTCCAGAGCTCCACAGAGACTTTGGACCCATCGGCAGTGTCCCTGGGAACCCCTTGTCTTTCCTTGACGGAGTGGCTGGCAGCACAGGCTGTCGCCCCTGGCCGGGGCAGACGGTGCCTCTCTACTAAAATGTGGCCTCCAGCCTTTTTGCAGCAGGGGGCTGAGGCCAGAGGAGGGCAAAGTTGCACATCTGCATAGGTACTCAAACAGCTGGAGTCTGTATTTCAAAATAACATTAAGTAATGTGGGGAATAAGCAGAACGCGGCTGTTCGGGAGCATGAGAAAACCACGGTACCTACCACAGTCAGCTTTTGATTTATGCTTCTGGGCAAGTGAAAAGAAAGAAATCGAGGCTTTTTTGGGAGTATGGCTTTGAGAGTAAAAACGTTTGCAGGGCTGGGGGTGCTGGAGCTGCATTTTTGGGAGAAGGGCGCAGGACTATTTGGAAATATAGGCTTTGTGGGGAAGGTCTACCTGCAGCCTCCTTCGGGCTCACGGAGCTTCACAGCTAATGAAGAAACCTTGTGTTTCCGAGGACCTTACAGCTGTCCTTGTTGGGATATCCTTTTCCAGGGAAAGGCGTTTGGTAAGGGAGCAGGGAGAAGCTGGCAGCAAACAGACTGTGAGGAAGGGCAAGGATTCAGGATGGGATGGGGCTGGAGGAGAGAAAGATAGAAATAGGGGTTGGTCTCTGAATTGGGTGTATTGGTCAACGCTGCAGGGGCTGGAGTCTCACTGGGTCTGCGTTGGTTAGTCTTCCTGGGAAACAGTGGGCTGAGCCACTTTATGCCTGCTGAAAAACTGGTCTCTGTTGTCGAACGGCGTGGGCTGGTTCCCCCAAAGTATTAGGTGCCGTGTGAAATGGGAGCTGGGACTGCCCTGTTGCACGAAGCATGGTATGGCTTTCCCCCGCCAGCACCAAATAAATGGCAATGAAATAATTGAATAATTGACAAGACTGAGTCTGCGATGACAGGGAAAAGAGCTACAGCTTTGTGTGAGCTCCTGGACTAAGGATCACATATCCTTGTGCGACTGTAAAGCAGCTGGGGGGCTCCAGTTTCAGTCCACGCTGGAGCTTTCGGATGCAACTGTGGTATAAATACAGCAGGGCCCATGATCAGCTCTCAGGAGGTGATTGGGGTGGATGGTGTCTCAGAAGAAAAACGTTTCCAGAGAACATGCCCCTTGTGTGTATAAACCACAACTATAGCAACTTGCAAACCTATAGGAAGTATGTCAGCGGAGTATGATATTTTTGCATAATTCCGCAATGTAGAACACCAGAGAAATATGTCTTGTGAAAGTAAACAGTGAAGTGCTCTAACAAATGTTTGTTTGGTGCCAAGTACAAATGCACAGGGGGGAAAAAAAGGTTGAAGTCTTTGAAGGTTAATTGAAGGAGCCCAGTAAAACCACAGCTCCCAGCCAGTGAGTGGTCAGGCAGGCAAAATTGCGAATAAATCTATTAAGAGAAAAAATAACATCCTATATACTAAAAGGTGCAGAGTTAGAGAGATGGCATGATAATAAAAGGCTGAAGACGTTGAATGTGGTTGACACAGAGTAGTAAAGAGCTATGAAGTTGCTACCCAGGGATGGCATCTTGTTCCTCCGAGACCGGCTTTCCTTCTGGAGGTGCCAGTGGAGGCTGTTGTTAGCCGAAAGGTTGGGGGATCACTTTTCAGCTGTAGTGTTTTGTGGGGAGGTGGAGCCTTGTGCTCATGAGACAAGCAGGTAACCCTAGCTTAAATGTACTGAGTGAGGTTATACAAGTAAACTTTCAGGTTCCTGATCTGCATTCAGGGCCTTGCTGGATTCCTCTCCCCCACCAAAAGTTTTACTTTTAAGTTGGTTTCGGCGTTGATTTTCTGAAGAGATGAAAGGGGGCTGCCTCTAGCAGGGAGTGTAGTCTGGTGGTTGAGCAGGAGACCTGTTCCTGCCACCGATGACTTGCCCGCAGTTCAGGCATGGTTGCTTGGTGCCTAAGTGCCTCTGTAAAGGAAGATGGCTCCTCACACACAGATTTTGTGGACTAAGGGACATTTACAAAGTTTTTCTGATATTTCCTGAATATAGTTTGCACATTTCCGGTGCATTTTACCCAAGTTGTTCTAGCCTAGAGCTGTTGTCTACAAGACGAACAAGTCGTCTGAGGAATTGCCTTTGGAGTCAGTTTCGGGTTCAGCTGACCGTATTTCCAGGAGGTAGACCTGCCTGCCAGCCCCTGTAAATACATGCACCCTTGCAGTGGGATGGGGTCCTCGTCTGAGCTCCAGGGCTTCCCAGGGTCAGGGGGCTGGATCCTGCTTGCTACCAGAACCTGCTCCAACTTTGATGTGCTAATCACAAGCCTGTGGGTTGATCATCCTATTTTTGAAATGGTTCCCTAGCCTGTGCTGCCTGAGATGGCTGGATACCCCCCATCTGACTGGGATTTTCCTCCACACAGTGGGTTTAGGAGAAGCACAGCTGGCTGTCCTTGGCTTGCCTGTAATTTAGACAAGGTTACAGGCAAGCTGCAGATAGCCAGCTTTTTAAGAGCAATCCTGAACCTGCTCATCAGAGTGTACATCTCACTTTAAAGTTACTGAGACCAGCCAGCTGCGGAGAGCTATTTCTGGACAGGAATCCCTTTAAAGTTTAATATACTTTTGCTCACTGAACCCCAAAATGAGTCACTTAAGGGAGCAGCATCAGATTTTTGAAACCTGTGCCCACCTGTTGCTTCCACTGACTTTTCTGTAACATGCTTTGGTCCTATATTATCCAGAGAGAAGTAAAACAAACATAACAGGTTTTGGCAGCATGTAATACTGATGAGAAGGAATTAAGGATTAAAGCATTTTCAGCAGGTATTTAAAGTTATACTTTTATCTAATTCTCTTAAACGTGTATTTGAATATGGGAAGATAAAAGCTTTTAGAAGGTTTTATTCCTCTTGGAGCTACTGATTCATTCTCTAAATGGCAATAAAATTTATTGCCTCGCTGCAATCTGCAAAATTGTGTTAGTCGTATTTTAGTGTTACTCTGAATTTGGTACAGAAGGGAGAGACAGCAACTTCACGCCTTCCTGGTGGCTCTTGCTTTTTGCTACCCTCTTTGCGCCAGAAGGTACCAAAACTTGTTGCTGTGAGTTTTTTAGCAAAATTCTTCGGAGGTCTCAGAAAGGAATACATTTGTGCGGAGGAGGCCTGTCCAGCCTCTCTGCTTTCCTGCTTTCTCAGTTCTCCACTCGAAGGGCTTTCAAAAGCCAGGAGGGTTGGCTGGGTCATGCTGGTGGGTGTTTAAGGCTGGACCCACTCTGCTGCTCTATGAGGCTCTCAGACAGAGCTCTTGAGAGGCAGAGGTTTGGCATGTTGGCAAATGACAATAATTTTTTATTGCTAAAGCTGGACCAAATTTCATGTTTAGAGTCTCTAGTAGTAAAACTGAGTCTCTAGTAGTAAAACTGCTAGAGCAGTAAGAGGATTATCTTCTTCTGACCTCTCTTTTTAAACCTAATAGATGAATGCTGGCGGCCAGGGATTCGTATTTGACCATGCCTGACCTACAATTTATTGCAATATCATCTCAAAGTAATTGAGTGGGTCCTACAAGTCTGTATATCAGACTAATTCTGGTCATCCCTGAAGGAGGTGCATATGATTCCTTTCACTGCATTTTAGAAAGGCCTTTTATATGAAGCAAAGTGACGCTGTATTTTTTGATACATTGATGAAATTATGCGGTGTTGAGCACAGTCCCTTCTGTCTAACTACATATCTGCCACTACCACATCACCTGCTTGAGCACCTCACCTATATAAATGGATTTATTCTGACTTTATTTCAGTGATACAGGAAAGTAAATTCTCCATCTGTAAAAGGAGATTTGAGATGCAGGGAGATTTAAGATACTTGCCTGTGAATCTGTGGAATTAAGTTTGAGAGTGGAGCCCTAACCTAGTACCTTCGCTATGAGATACAGCCTTTGCTGAAGCTTCACAACTGAATAAACTAATAAACCCATCAGAAAGCTTGGGTGCTGCACACCAAAATTCTTAGCTTCCAATTGAACAGACTGCTCAAGAATTAAAAAAATTGGAAGAAAGGGAGCTTAGCTCTAAAGGCACATGCCCTTCTTTGAAAAACATCTCCCACGCATCTGATCTGACTGTTCTCCTAAAATCTTGTTGAATATATGAAAATAAGTGACGGTGCTTAAGTGAAAAGAAAATAGCGGGAACATGAACATGTAAGTACTGCAGGTTATTTCATCAGGCTAATAACAGAAAATAGGTCTACCCGATGGGACAGCATTGTATAACGTTGTCGAATTTATTCAGCAGTACAGACTGTGATCTGAAATGCTACCTGTTAGCATTAGCTGTTTCACTGTAAATCATGGATTTGAGGACTCGAGCTTTCTGATTGTATCTGGCTGAATGCGATTACCTTAATAGCTACACTTGAAAGCCGCTGTTTCATTTTCATTATGACGTTGTAATAGTGCTCAAAGGATTAACCATAAACGTATGGAAGAGCTTGATCCTTAAGAGCGTGAGGCAAAATCATGTGTCTGGGCTGGGTTATTGTGATTCATATAGAAATTGAAGGGTTTTTTTTGACTAAATGACTATTTATGCATCCAGCTTGTTGCAGACCGGTGCAGATAGACATTTTCTTTGGGCTCTTGTCAGGGATGTGTATGCACATGGGACTGTGCCAGTGGAGTTGGGCAGCCAGCTCCTGAAGGTGTGAGGGTGCTCAGAGGACTGAGCCAGTGCTGTGTCCTTCTGGAAATGCCTGGAGGTCTGTAGGCCCCCCACGTGAGAGTTTCCCTGCTTATGGTGAGGTTCCCCTCCTTCAGCACCGTTGGTACCAAGACGACCAGTGGAGTTGATTTTCCTGTGCACAGGGGATTCAGCTGCAGCAGCAGAGGGCACCTGTACATTGATATCATGGCATCTGTCTCTCAACAAAATCACAGCAGAACTGACTTTTTTGGGGGTTTGTTGCCCAAAAGGTTGTATGGGGACCAGAGTTTAGGTTTCTTCATGCCTCTCAAACTCCCACTAGCCCGAGAGTTTGGGGTGTGCAATGGAGTAGCCACAGGGCCATGGGTTCTGGCTGGGGCAGCAGCCGTGCGTGGAGCGCTCGGTCCTGAAAGTGCCAAAGAAAAGGTAGCTAAGGGTGTTGTCTTCTGTAATAGCAAATTAAACTGGGCACTGAGTCACTGACTGCCCGCAGCTGTCGGTATCGGTCCCTATTGGAAGTTACTGCCCCTGCAGCAGCAATGGCGAAATACAGCGTTAAGGCATACGGCTCAGTCTGTATGCCCGAGTTAAAATCAGAGCAATGCACTTGGGTACACCCATGGGGATGGTTTTAGCCGCCGCACCCTGGCCGGCCATCTGTTGATATTTACGATCCCTTGCTAACAGGTGAAAAGATTATGACAAAGCAATGAAATCACAACATGTAAGAGTGAGGAGAAAGGAGAAAATACTGTATTATCTGTATTTTATATTAGTAGTTATTTTGAACTTCACTTGAACTATGTGATGAAGTTCTTTTAGTTGTTCTTGACGGAGCTAACACTACAATGTTTTTCTTTGCAGCAGAGTAATCTGTAAAGCTGTACCAGGTTTTTCTTCCAAGTCCAGTAGGTTACTCTTTTAATTAAAAATGCAGTAAACTTCAGTGATTTTTTTTTTAGTAAGAAAGTGTTGATAATATTCTGAATACAACTCTTTGTTAGTCCAACGCCAGACCATTTTAATTTAAAATCAAATATTTCAGCTGGGTTTCCATAATGATTATTAGTTTTTAATTATTTCTGCCATT
>VZTL01060887.1:42568-61157 GCA_013400535.1 Scopus umbretta
TTTCTTCTTTTTTTTTCCTTCCCCCCCCAATGGGAAAGTGAGGTGTGCTGCCCTGAGACTGCTACCTGGGGCGATGCCGGGAGCCGGCAGCTGGGGAGAGCGGCAGTGCTGCCTGCCACTGCCTTTGCTTCCTCCTCCCTCTCCTCCTCCTCCTCACTGGGGCTCCTGGGCCAGAGCAGGGAGAAAGGGAGGAGAAGAAGCCTTCCCCGCAGCCAAACCATGCCGGGACAGCCCCTGAGAGAGGGGTGAGCGGAGCAGGCTTTAGAGGCTCGGGCACAGCCCGGCTGGTGAGGGGACTGCAGGCCAAAGAAAAGGGTGCTAAACATGACCACTGAGGCAATGGTTTCTAGAAAGGCCAGAGAACGAACATCTTGTTTCTCTGAGATTTTTTTTTTTTCTTCCCCCATTCTTTGCTCCCTCTTGCTTTTTCCTTTTTGGCGTGAAAGTACACGCATGAGGTAGAGAAGAATTTCCCATTGCAATTCAGAAACGGCAGAAGCCAGGCTAAGCTTTTTGGTTTTGTGTGCGACTCTTCAAACCTCATTACTTCTTCAGGGGCCTGATCCAAAGCCCATTGAATTAATTGTCCACCGATTTCACTACGGCTTTTGGGCCGGGCCCAAAGAGAGGTGTTTAAAAGAGCTGCTGCTTTCTGCAGGTGGGAGGGCCTGGATTGCTCGTGCGACGGCTTGTTCCGAGGGAGACCAATATGCATAAGCTTGACAGCTTCCTTTTGTAGAAAAGGATGGTGTCAGCACTGTGGAGGGAGACACTTTTTCTTCCCCTGACAGACCTGAGGGTTTCTGCCCACCCTCACCGTAGCCAGAAGCCAGCAGCCTCGCAGACTGACAGTGATCGGCTGCAGTATCGCGAAAAGGAGAGTGTCCGCCTTGGTGCCGTGATGCAGCGGCAAGAGGCTTGCTTGGAGCGGCCCGGGTTTTGCACAACAGGAACCAACGGAGAAAAGAGTGTCTTCCCCCTCCTAGCAAGCTGAGGAGCACCCAGGGCTGGCGGAGGAATGAAGAAAGGCATCGCGTCGCTGAGGGCAGGAGCAGGAGCGGGAGCAGCAAGGCCAGATGCGTGTTAATGGCACGTGGCTGGTGTGGTGCACCAACACAGCCTCCTCGCAGTGGTGCAAAGCCTTCTTCGTGTGGCTGGCGCTTACACCAGCAAAACAGTGCTTTTGCTGGGAGAGCTTACTCTGAGCTTGTTTTTCTTTGGTGGGGAGAGGAGAAGTGTTACTCTCAGTCATGTCCCAGTTTTGCTCCTGTAACTGTATTGCAGTGGCCTCTGCAGGTGTAATCAGAGGTCGTGCTCCATGAGATTTGTGACTGACGTAGCTGTGCTGGCAAATACTTGTAACGTAGGTTTGGCCTGAATCTTGAGACCGTGCTTACGTTCCTGCACTGCACACAGCTGTCTTTCCTCATTTAATGTACAGGGGATAACTTTTTGGCAAAGGTTTTGTAGGATTTGAGTTGGTTGAAAACTGTAAACGATAAAGTGCAAAATACTGGCTTTTTTCCCCCCTCCTCCCCTTTCCATTTAGGCATGTCGGCTCTGAAAAGCGGTGGGGAAAAAAAAATTAAGCAAGAGGAGGAGGGAACTGCATTTGAAAAATTTTGATTTCCCTCTTGGGTGACTTGAAAGGGACATGCAGCCCATCGATGCTGAGTGACAGGGTGATCTTTTAAGATGGGAAGACTGTCTCCGATGGCAAAATGTCCAAAGGTCACCCGAGCATCTGTAGGGCAGACTCTGCACTAGCAATCGGAAAACTTCAACAGTAAAGACCTCTGAACCAGCACAAAGAATATTGTCTTTCAAAAAGAGGTGCAAAGGCTGGTGCAAGCACTGCAAAACCAAGGAGTCTTTGTTTAGCTCAATTGTAAAGGTGTCCTTCGCTTCTCTCTTTTGGCCCCTCTTTAGAGGGGTTCCCTTTAAAGTTTAAAGGGGTTCCTTTTAAAGTTCCCTTTTAAAACGGCAGTAGTTTCTTCTTTGAGGTATATCCACTTGCTGCAAAAAAAAAAAAAAAAAGTTATTCCTCCTGCCCTAGGTCTGTAGGATCCATGTGGAGATACGGTGAGGCTGTGGCTGCTGGTGGAGTGGAAGGCACGGGGGAGTCACCTCGCCTCGTTAACTTTGGCACAGGAGGGAAGAGCCGTGGCTTTGAAGAGGACTGAAATTCAGGTTCCCTGATACTATTTTTAACACCCATTTGAGTAAAACTCACTTTATCCAGTAACACAGTGGGAGCTGTGTGCAAAAACAGTGCTGGGAAATTATTGGGAAAGTGCGGTCTTTCCTGCGGTTCCGAGATCGCTCCCTTTGTCAGGCAGATGCCATTCACGTGAATTCAGGAATGGTTGTGAGCTCAGGTGGGCTGAATAATTTGCTTGTAACACGGGCATAGGTGAATATGGTCAGTGTGCCTGCAAATGTGCCGTGTGTACATGTACTGCAATTTTTATTTTGCTTTGGGCTGGGAATGATGCCACAGAAAATAACAGTAGCTTTCTCAGCTATTAAAATCATCTACCACTCTTTAAATTTAAAGAGGAAACTGGTTATTTTCTTTTAGGACTATTTTGGGCCACATACCAACATGAAGCATTGAAATGATGGAATCACACTTACTACCACTGAAAATATCAAGTGTTGTGTAGATTTACTGTGTCTTTGTTTGATGGTGTGCCTGATATTTCACCTACCTCTCACTTTTGAAGAGGCACAGCTATTGTTTTGTGAGATGTTTGCATTTCTAATGCGTACTTTAGAATTCCTTAAAAAAATCCCACTTCAGCATACTATAATATTTTAGCACTGTATAATGTTTCGTTTATGTGACTATACCCTGCAGTAACTGCTACAGGTAAGAAAATATTCGTCATATAACTATTAAGGCAGAACATTTGTTAGTGACCTTCTTTTATAAAAAAGGCATTGAACCAGAGCTGACGGTAAGCAGTTTTCCACCAGCGCTCTGGTCGTGCTTCAGTCAGGCAGCATCTGTAGCACTCTCTCTAATAAATAGCTTTACCGGGTGACTTTCCAGTAATGTTTCACTTCGGGCTAGGCAGTCAATTTTTCTTTTTTTGGTGAATGGTTTATTCACTGAAATGTGGTTTGTGAGTTTGGGAAGGCTAAGAAACTCTGGAGGTGGTTATAAGCCGCAGAGGGCCACAGTCAAGTGATACTGTGTCGTTGGAGCTCCCGGGCGCGTTGGAGGCTCCAGACGCACAGCAAGATCTGAGGCTCTGAGCGATCGCTACAGCCACAGATTTGACTTAAACTCACTCAGTATTTTCACCTGAAAACTTAATTTTCCAGATACATCAATAAAATAGTGAGAGTGGCTTCCCTGCAGGCATGTACGCACCCACGTGCTCCTTTCCATCCTATACCCAGGAAGATGTCAATCCTCCAAAACCAGGGAGGTCCGGATGAAAGTGCTCTGTCTGGTGAGCCTAAAATCTTCATTTGCAACTCCTCCTGTGGGAGGCACATTTGCAGGAGGCTTTCTTGAGTTGCTGTATTATTGGGTGCTCCCGGAACAGTTGTCCTCAGTTTGTCTTGTAATTACTTGCTTATGATTTTCATGTAATATTTAAAACTTGAGGCACTAAGAGAAAGTGAGAGCCTGGTGCTGGAAAATTGCCACCTAGGATTTGGAACACCTCTCCTTGCTCCTTTTCTCGCAATACGTTTTGAATCGTTTTTAAAAGAAGAAAACTGAAGTAGGATGAAGAAGAAAACTTTGTAGGTTGTCAGGAGCATAAAGGTACAAGACCCACAGCTGGTCATCTGGCAGTGCTGGCTTTGCACTAATTACAGGTAGCTTTTGTGAGCCAGCAGAAACATTTTGCCTTTATTGATCATAGTTTGCAAAGCCAGAGGAGAACTTGACCCAACTACTGTGCCTGCCAAACTATGGAGAATTAGTCCAGCTTCATCAATGTATTGGTTTTTTTCACATTGCTTAGAAAGAGCTTGAGTTTCACATCTTTTGAAAGGACGAGCTCTCTCCCTTGATGCAACTGCAGCCCACTGATCCCACCAAGGTTGGCCAGTTCATGAAATCCAGGGCAGTAATCATCTCCTGAGCAAGCCAGCTGGATCCACTGGGGTTGCTAGTGCAGAAAGCTGCCTTTCTGCTTATGTCCCATTTGACTGCAGTTTTGTTATTCTAGAGGCAAAGTTTCATCTGTCCAAGAGAAATTAGTGTGCAAAACTTGTATAGTCTTCAATCCTTACCCATTGAAATGCGTCTGAGAGATCACCCTGGCTTTCTCCTGCAGCTCTTGGGGCCAGCACCAGTCACACTGGGGTGGTGGGGACCTGCCTGCTCTGCAGGTCTCTTGTCCTGGGAGATCCCATGCACATGCTGGGGGCTGGCTGCTTTTTGGCAGGTCTCCCTGCGTGAGCTGAGTACCAGGGACTGCTGCCTGACTTGAGGCCATTTACGAAGGGGAGAGGGAGCGGGAGGAAGGCACAGTCTATTTTAACCTTGCCGTGCTTGTTTCGTCAGGATGAAATGACTGTGAATACAACCATTTGAATTTATTATTTTTTTAACCTACTCTTTTCTTCCTGTGAACATAAATCATGTCCTTTTGCAGCCTCTTGTCTTGCCACATGAGACAGTCCTGTTGTTTTCGCCTCTCAGACTGAAGCTCTATGCTTCACTATGTCTACTTTGCTTTTCTTGAAGGTAGTCTGGCCTGTATTAACCTTTGCCATGGATGACGAGGATTGCGCCTGTTATTCCAGATGAGGTCAGTGCCTTCTGTGGCACCATTCACTCCTGTTTCTGCTGGGCAAGTCTTGCTTGGTGCATCTTCTGATTACACGTGCTTTTTTGTCACTTTTATCGCATTGGGGGCTTACGGTCCTCTGGGATCAATGCAAAAGGTCTCTTCTGTATTGTGACTTTTTCTAGCTTTGTGTCATCGGCACAAGTCACTGGTACATTTTTTTTCCTTGTGTGTCATCATTGAAAGCATTAAAAACCCTGGTCCCTTGAGCCAGATAATTCTCCTTTCAGCACAACCTCTTTGCAAATTTTTTTATGCATGTCGTAATTCCTATGCCAGTTTTTGTCATCTTCAGCTGAACTTGTAGTGTCCTGGAAATGTATCTGCTGCCCTTTCCTCCCCTGGAAAATGGGTCATCTTGTTGGAGAAAGAGGTCAGAGTAGTGTGCCACAATCCATATTGCATTTTATTCAATTTCGCATTTCTTGCCGCGTCATTCCCTGTTCCATCTCTCAGATGTGCTCTCCAGCCTTGCGTGCTGTTGAGGCCGGACAGATGGGTATGGCCTTGCTGGGATCACTTGTTCTTCAGTCCTAGGCAGGAACCTGATCTGCAGGTTTTAATATAAAAATTCTTGTCCATATCCCTGTGGTTGCTTGCACCGCTTCTCTCATAGTTTTGGGATGCAGATTCAAAACTCCTGCTGACTGGCACATTTTAAACTCTTTGAGTTTTGCTCCTCAGATACCTCAGATGTGGTGACTCACATGCCTTGCTCCCCCATGCCCTTACTGAAAAGGAAGGCAAAGTATTCATTTTATTTTGAGGCCGCACTCGGAGCTGATGGGTTTCAGCTTTCCATCACAAAGCTACCTTAGCCTGACTTGTGATCGTTTTGGCTTTTCCTCTCGAAAGCATTTGCTGATCGGTCCATTTCCCCACTCCGTGGCAGGGCTGCCTGCATCTTCCCAGGGTGGGGGCTCACCTCCTGAGCCCCAAGGGTGTCTTCCCCTGGGATTAGCATCCCTCATGCGTTTTGGCCCCTCTTAATTAAAGAAACAACACCCAACGTGCGGCCTTTGGTGTGTGTTCCTCCCGTGGGGGAAGAGCTTTCAGCAGGAGCTGTGTCAGGAGATGTGATGTACGAGTTGTGACTAAAACCGGTAAACCCAGATAAACTTAACTGCGGTGCAGATACCTCTCTGCGACGGCGTTTGAGTGATCAGGTTCTGTCAGGACGTGCAAGATAAAAATCTGAGTGCTTAATTTAACTTTGACAGTGGCAAGCTGGTACAGACCAGCCGAGTTTTGCATGAACGTTTTCTTTTTTTCTGCATGCTGGAGAAATGGTGAGGGCTTTATACTATGGCGATGCCAGGCTGAGAAACCTGCTCTGTTGCGGTCGGTACCATCGCACTAGGTGACAACAGCAGCCATTTGGCCATATGCTCACCTGCGTCTCCTCCCAGGCTCTGAATAAACAGTAGTTACAGTACCCTGTGTCAGGTTTTGTGAAGCACAGCTGCCTCTTCACCTGGGGCTCTTTTTTGTTCCTCCTGTCCTCTCTGGCAGCCCCAGTGGGAGCGCTCAGTGCAGGCTGAGGCTGTAGTCCTATGGGTAGTCCTGTTTTTTGGCCTGGGTGAACTCCTGTCTCAAGCATCTCCGCCTTGCCCCGTCCCACTAACTTTTCTACCTGGAGATGCCAGAGCAACCCAGCTGTGGCATCGCCGACATGCCAGGCAATAGCTCTCCTATTTTCAGGAAGCGTGGGATGTTTAACATCTGCTTTCTGCTGGGTAAACGTGGCTTTCCTCCTTGGAGTCACACAGTGCCCTTTGAAATCGGGGATATGGCCATCTTGGGTCTTTCTGCAGTAGATGAGAGCTCTATCTTCGTGCTTTGCAGAGAGGAAAGGAGCTATGGGGAGTCTCCCTGGCTTGCCCGAGGTGTCACAGGAGGCAAGCTGCCAGGCAGGATTTGAGCCCTGCTCTGCAGTGCTGCAGCTGCTGGCCTCTCCATCCTAGACCGGCACAGTGGTCCTGGTAAACAATTTCAGTGAAGACTGCCTTTTGCAAGGGACTGATTTAAAAGCAGAAGCTCATGGAGATAGATACTGGTGCCAAAACTTCCGCAAGGCATGCTATAAACTTAAAAGGACATCTCAGCTTCAGTCCTTTTCCTTGTTACACTTCCCTCATTGCGGAAGGTGGTATTACTTTTACGTCCTTTCTACTAATTACACAGCATACCTCATAATGCTTTTGTGCCTCAGTGAGGTACCTCATTCTTCATCAGAGAGAGTGTGACCAAACTCTGAAAGCTATTCTGATCATGCATTCACCTGAGTTTAATTTGCTGCCTGTTTTTCTTTAGACCTCTGGAATCCCTCCTCGCTACTGAAGTCAGGGTATCTAAAATTAGATACTTGTCTTCATATCTCAGGCACCATCTTAATGATCTGTGTGAGGTCTTTGGCATTGCTTGAAAATCAGATTACTTACTTCTGTGCTTAAATGAGGATATACACTAAACGCTTCCTCTTCAATTCCCCCTCCCCAAATTACCGGCCTTAAGTTTTTTCCACAACTTTTTAATCCTTCACATCCTGCCTGCAGTGGCTCCCCAGTCACTCAAGCCAAGGGTTTCAATTTTTATTGCTGAAGACCGTGGTGCTGGGTGTTTCTTCTGTGCATGCGTGGTCCGCTGCGTGCCTCTCCACTTCTCCCTCCTCCTTCCTCCAGCTTCCCATCCTTGGCTGTGCAGTGAGTGCTCTGATGGATCCATTCAGGGCTCTGTCTCCTGGTCTGAACATTTTCCTGTTACTTCCAAATAAAGTTTTTTTTTAATGGATTTGGCATGTCCCGTCCTCATTGTGTATCAGAAGTTCTCTGCTCATTTGGCACAAGCAGAAAGCCCTTTTCAAGCAAAGTGTAATAACAATAACGCATAACCTTAAGGTAAATAAACAAACCGCACCTTATTTTTATTTCAGCTGCATTTTGGGCATTCTTTTTCTTTTTCTAGGTAACACATAAATGCACATGCAGTCCTTCTAGCTACCTTTCTCATTCTCATCCTACGTGGAGGCCAAGTGGGCTCCTCCTTCCCTGAAGCTCCCTCCTGGCTTAGCGCTGGCTGCAGCTCCCCAGAGCAGGTTATAAAATCCCTCTGCTTCCCAGGATGCAACGTGCAAGCTGCTGTTTGTCTGCCCCACAGGCTTCAGGGAGTTGCCCTTGTGGCTTCCCATAGATTTGCTTATGTCTGATGATCTGAAATTAGAATCCTTTCTCTGCTTTGCCCTTTTCTGTAAATGTGTAAAACCTTGCAGATTTCCCCTAGGGAAGAAAGGGGGATTTTCCCACCATTAAAAATAAAAGGGAAGGGAAGGAGAAAGACTTAAAACACGTTCAGATACTTGTAAAAATGTTTTTAAAACAAACCAACCCACAACCGTGTCAATTATTTACATCCCCTCGTATAAATTTAGAAACCCTGAAGAGGGGGCTTTCCCTTGGGCTACCTGCTCTTCTCTTCTGTTAATTTATTACCAGGGCCCCATGGTGCCATGTTTCTGGTTTTGTTTTCTTTAGCTGTGATTTGGGGATGGTTGAACGTTGGCTATATGGAGGTTTTAGGTCTCCTGATGGACCTTCCTCCCTCCCTCTCTTTTTGCCCTTTCTTCCCTCCCATAGAAATTCTCATAGGTGTGGTGCTACAGCTGGAGGAACAAGGCTTCCCATATCTTCCCTTTATGAGTTCTCCACAATGAGAATGTGGGTTTATTTTTCTTTCCCCTCCTCTTCATCTGGAGCGATCACCCAGCATTGTTCTCCTAACCGTGAGAGACATGAAGGTTGCATGTTAGTGAGACGGTTGCAAAGAGGTTTTGCAATTCCAGCTCTGCTGGCCAATTTTTGCGGACCTGTGGATGGTCCCCCCAGCCTTGTCTGGATGGTCATTGTTGTCAGACTCCAGTTTCAGGAGCAGCCATTCTCTTTGACAGGTAGTATAAGCTATGGTTGGTTTAAAAGTAATTTTTCTCGCAAACGGAAGGTTTCTATGGTATTTTATATGTCATAGTGTTGTGGTTTAACCCCAGTCAGCAACTAAGCACCACATGGCCACTCGCTCACCCTCCCCTCCCCCCGGTGGGATGGGGGAGAGAACCAGGGGAAAAAAAATAAAGTAAAACCTGTGGGTTGAGATAAAGGCACTTTAATAGGATAGCAGAGAAAGAGAAAATAATAATAGTAATGACAAAAGAATATACAAAGCAAGTGCTGCACAATGCCATTGCTCACCACCTGCTGACCCATGCCCAGCCCGTCCCCGAGCAGCGATCGCTGCCCCCTGCCCAACTCCCCCAGTTTCTATACTGAGCGTGACGCCATATGGTATGGAATAGCCCTGTGGCCAGGTTGGGTCAGCTGTCCTGGCTGTGCCCCCTCCCAGCTCCTTGTGCCCCTGGCAGAGCATGGGAAGCTGAAAAGTACTTGACTGGTGTCAGCACTGCTCAGCAACAACTAAACCATCACACACAGCGCTATAGCAGCTACTAGGAAGAAAATGAACTCTGAATTAAGCTGAAACCAGAACACATAGAAAAAATACACAAGAAAGAACATGTTTGTAATTTTTTTTTTACTGGTTTAAAAGTCAGCTGGCTTCTGCAATCCACTAGAGTTGGTTTTGGAGCTCAGTGTCATACCTAGTTTCAGTTGACTACATTGAGAATGGAGAAGCTTGGAGCATTTCTGAATTACATTTCTGAACCCATGTGTGCACACAGCCCCATCACGGAAAGCCCTCTCGGACAAAGATCTGGGCATAGAGCAGCTTCTATCCACTCACCCATCCATCCACCTGCCCATCCACCCATCCATCTCCTGTGGGCTGCAGTGTTTCATTTTGTGGAGGGCAGCCCAGGAGTATGGGATGCGGAGAACCAGAGTTGTCAGGGCACCAGGACCCTAGAGCGTACTAGAGCATTTACCTTCTTCTCAGGGTAAGTCATTTGATAGATTGATTTCGGCAGCAATTCATATTAACTAGTGGTAATAAAGGCTAACAAAATGTGGCCTCCAGTTACAAATAAAGTGCTTGATTCTCCATTTCGGGAGACAGGATCGAACACCAGCATTACAATGGTGTGAAACTGGGATCGTGGGTGGGGAATACAGCCCAGAGCCACTGATTATTATGGAGTAGTTTCTGTGTGAAATGACTACTGCTTTCTGTCTACGGATATACATCCTGATTGTTTATGCTAGAATTACTGAGGGCTTCTCAAAGCTGGATGAAGATTTTCGTAATGACCAACTGATCTCGCATCCGCAGTTGCATTTGGAATCTGACAAAAACGATACATCATAAGATCAAAAAGTAAAAATAGAATTGAAAGAGCTGTTGTCCTTCTAGCCAACTTTTCACGTTCACTGGACATGGGTATATACTTGCATGCTAATTTTTCCTTGCTGGAAAGAAAGGGTTCTGCTTTGAAAAGGAGGCCTTTAGAAAACTACAGCTTCCATATTTTTGATCCATTAATGTTCATGTCAGGTATCTGCAAGCAAAAAGAAAACAGGTGTGCTTGGTTTTTTTCCTAATCTCTTGGCATTGCAAACTCCTTCTAGCATGTGAAAGTCAAACCTGTCTTTGCTCTACCTAGAATCACAGGTAGCAGATGTGATGAATAAGAAGGTGCTGCTTTAATATATTCTGCTTCCTAACTATGCATTCATTTAATCCATTCATGGTGGTTTGCTGCAAGCTTCCTCAGTTTGGACTGACTTAAGTTGCTGTGTGATGAGCCCTGTGGGAACTCCTTGGCCTGATTTTTCAAGGCGCTGTTTTGTGGCTATGAAATAAATACAGCTGTGCTACTTCCAAATCTTCAAAGAAAGGAGTTGCATTGACATATGCAGACACTGGCATACATTCATACATACGTGCATCACAGATGTATATGTATGTGTGTATGTGTATGCACGTTTGTAGGAGTCAGCTCTGAGACTGAATATTTTGTCTTGAGCATGGAAGTTTGAAAATCTTTATCTGACATTTCTTTTTTAGTACTGTTCCAGGTGTGGTTGTTTACAACTGTCCATCTATCTTGAGAGCAGTTACTGGTGGTCTGAACATATAGTCAGCTTCCCCCTTGGTCAAACTCCACTGACAGAGCAAGCATCCACAGGAGCAAACGTGTCCTGTGCGGGGCAGAGCTCTGTGCTGGGAAGCAAGCCATGGGGCTGTGCTTGTGCTTGGTTCTGCTTTTCTTCCTGATGGAGGAGCATGGGTGTCCCCTTTTGCTAAGACCCTGTTGGAGGGAAGTCCTTGTCTGAGGCTGCTTCAGCACTGCAGACCCCCCCAGAATTTTGCTGTCGGGGTGAACTGGAAGGCGTGGGGGCGAGGACCATTCCAGTGCATATTAATGACAGACAGAGAGCAGTATGAAAAACTGATGTTCTTCTTGAAAAGTATGGCTTGGTTTCATTTGGGAAAGACTCTTCAAGCTGTAGAAGTTAACACGAACAAACCTTTTCAGGAAAGAATCTGTGGGTAATGATAAATCCTTCTCTTCTGGAGGAGCCATGTGTGCACGGTACTCATCTGTTCGTGGCAAAGGATATTGCTGGCCCTTCTGATGTACTGGGGTGTAGTGAGGATATGGATAATCCAGTGTCCAGTTGTAAACATCCACTTCGGATCTCCCTACCTTTTTAACAAGAGTGCAAGAAGAAGAATGATTTTTGTCAGAGGAGCACAAGCGGTGTGGAGAATGGGTGACATTTCAGTTGGTTTCTCACAGAAGTGACCAGAGTTCGCTTCAGCCTGGAGCAGATTTTTCTGAGTTACAAACTCCTCAAAAGCCACTTTAGGATGGAAAATTAGATAAGATGCTTGGCCGCATCTGTTATTTTCTTCTTTTGGAGAAGTTTTCTGGGGCAGCAGCAAACTGAATCTGAAATAAGATGGTCGCAGTTCCTTTTTCTTTGGAGGTGAGGAACGCACATTGCAGGGTTGCTCGTCATGCGGTGGATGCAGGTGGAAAGCCTCTTGCCTTGTTTGCCAGCAAGATTCCCGTCTTGCAAATTATTGGCAGCTGGCATGGTAATGAGTCCATTTCAATATAAATGAGCTTCATTTTATTAATTTCTGCCAGCTCCTGAGCAATTCATGAACTGCTTTTCAGATCTCAACCAACAGCTTGGGGGAAGAGGGGGAGGTGGGGAGTGGAGAGGGGAACATGAAGGAGGAGAAAGAAAATGAGAATGTTTTTAATTTAGAAAGGAGCTGGTGACTCTCATCTCTTTTGAGAATCCAGCCAAGATTGAGGATCACAATTTCCCAACCAAGCAGCTCTTATAACGTGAAGGGCATCAGTAATCTCTTCCAAAGTTTCTGTTTCTTGAGACATTTGGAAAAGTTTATAACTCTCAAAACTGCGCGTGCAGCGTTGAGTTGGTGTTTCACTGCCGGTGTTTGGCTGGGAGAAGGGGGAGCTGCGTGACTTGAGAGCTGGATTGGGCAGAGCACCCAGCCCTCCGGTGAGTTTCTGGTTCTTGGTATCTCACAGGACTGGACCTTGAGCTGGCGTACTTGCAAGAGAGCTTGGCAGTGGTATCAGGCCAAGAAAGGACTGGGATTTGGTACCCACATGAGTGCACACTTGTGTGTAACTTGAGGACTATTCTTACGGCTTGTCTTAGGTCTAAATAGGCGCAGACTGGTCTCTTGTATCCCTGCCTTAGTGAATGCAATTAACCCAACGATCCTTTCACTGTGCACAAAAATGCATGTAAATGCTCTGCCCTACATGTCTGATTCGCCCTTGAAAAATGTTAATGAAATCCCTGCTCGGATAACCGCCCTTTTTGTAAATTAGACAGTCTGTGCAGAGAAACCTCCTCTGAGGTCTTCCAGTTTCGGGCCTGTTCCCTGGGCGGTTGGGTTCCCCCTTTCTGCCAGAAGTTAAACCCTGGTTTACTGGAAGGTGTCTTTCTTGGCGGTCGTCTTCGGATGCAGGTGTGGTTTTGGACCCGAGATTTTTCTAGCCCTGCCTGAGACAGATGGTCCTCAGCGGGGGCATGTTAACGTCTATGGGGATTTTTATTGTACAAAGTGGTGGAAAGAAGAACTCCTCGCGTTCTGTAGTTTGGGCTGACAGCGCTCAACTGGGTTTTTCATTTGTTCTACCATCATCAGATTTCATCATTTGACTTTAAGCACAGCATTCTTATGCTGTATTGCATAGTGTTTCTTAGGTAAGTGATGATAATGGGACCTGGCAGAAGACGTCCTCCTGTATAGCTGTTCCTGCTAACCCTTTGTCTGATTTTTTTTTTTTTTTTTTCCCTCTTTCTCCCCAGGTTTTTGGCATGTAGTCATAGACTCTGACGCGAGAGTAATGGAGTCGCTGAGTGGCAGGTGCTGTCAGCTTCTGCAGTCCCAGTAACTGTTCATTTTGGTGTCATTTGCAATTCTATACCTCTAAATGCCACAGCTCTCTTGGGGAAGGTTGCGCTGGATACCAGTACTGCCTCGGAAGGTACATGTGTGTCCATATGTTTTTATTTAGGAGTTTGCTGTGTTGTATAATGGTTCGCGGGAGGGGAAAAATTGGATAAGCTGCATGTGGCTTATGGTTACACCCGTTTAGCAATACAAAGGTGTTTGAATAGCTATCAAGCAGCTACTGATGACATCCCTTCCTCCCTCTCTCCTCCTCTTATTTGAATTGCCTGCAGGGCTTTTTTGGAGTCCATCCCGTGCCTTAACATATGCGAGAGCAGTTTACAAAAAAAGAAATGGCTGCTTAAAAGGTTCTGATTTGAAAACAATTAAATATGCTGCTGGAGTTTCGGAGAAACTCAAAGGCTTAGTGTGGAATTTCAGCCTCTCTCTTGCCCTTTTGAAAAAGCACATTTTGATTACAATAAAATGGGTATATTCACACTTGGTTATTAGTCTTGTACATTTTTCTATGTGGTTCTTGTGAGTTCAGTAAAAATCTTTGTTGTTGGCTGGCAGATTTTAGCAAAAGTAAGCTGTAGGCTCATTGCTCACTGTGGATTTAATCATTGTTCTGGTTCTCACAGCCTTCAAGCTCTGCTCCAGGAGAAAAATACAGATTTGTCACCAGGGCCTCCCACTAGAATCTAATTTTAAATTTGCAATCTGTTGTCTTGCGAGGTGCTTCAAATTTTATTGGAAAGTTAACATATTTCAGATTTTCTTCTGGAATCTAAAGGCCCAACTTTTTGCAAGTTTGAGAGGTAGTAACTTAGGTTTAGTTGAAATTAGTATTTTGGTTTTGTAATTATTTTAAGAAATGTTTAATATTGGGGGAAAGGGAAGATAAAGGAAAATGGCTGTTTTCAAAGAAAATTACATTCTTTGACGGGGCTGTCATCAGTGGTCATCTAGAATGTGATCATCTTTATGTGTAACCATTTTATGTAACACTCATCCAGCAAAAAACTCAGCAGTTCAGCTAGAGTTCAGTTAGTCTGTCTAGGGTAGTTGATGTAGGGAACACCGTTTTTTCCAAATCTTTCCTGCAGAATTTGTGTTCTTCTGGCTGATATCCTAACATTGATATCAATCTTGGGTTTGGGTTTAAAAAACAAACAAACACACACACACAACTCAAACCCCTGTACTGTCTCTTGACGTGCAAGCTGGCTAAAAGGTGACTTTCCTGGCCCCTTGAAGACTTCCACAATTTTGACATTTTCCCTGCTCTGATCCAGTAAGGAACAGATCTTCTGGGAGAGAAAGAGCCCTTTCCCAGAGCAGCCGATAGCTTGATGGTCAGGTCGCCTCTTGAGGATGTAGAGGAACAAGTTGCCACCCTTCATTTGCCTGACTTGGGCTGCAGATACGGATCTTGATCTTCCGCGTCTTCGGCAAGCGACTGAGTCACCGAGCTGGTGCCGCGGCCAGGAGACGTGCTTGTCTCCCCGCTTTGGTTTTCAAATCTCTCCCTCTTGGAGCGGAGGAGCCTTTCATCAAAAGCGGTCTATTCCCACGAAAAGTTTGGGTTTTGATGAATCAACATTTTCTGCTGAAAAATTTCCAACTAGTTCTGCTTGCAATGCGTGGTCTGTGTACGCTAACCTCTGCTAGCTTCAGAGAATAATTCAGAACAGATTTTTGACATGTTGCAATCCTTGGCCGGGCATGACAGACCTGTTTAAAGCATCAAGATGTGTCACACTTGATTTATGTTGTATCCTGGTGGTACCTTGATAGGTCTTTAATGGTCACCTTTGGATTCGACGGGTGAGCTAACAAGGGGAGCCTTTGTCCTACCAGCGTTTGCGTGCAGTTCCCATTAACATTACTCATTTTCTTAATTTGATACAGATTTTTTTCATTGAGTGTGCTAAATTCAGTTAAGCCGTAGACAGGCAGCATCTGGCAGTCATAGCTGGAGCAGTTTAAGACGTTTCTGCCCCAGGGTGTCTGCCGCTGCCCCTGGGAGGGGGAGGTTGGGGCTCCCCTCCCCTGCCCAGCGCCCGCTCCTGCAAGCTGAGGACGCCGGCATCTGCTTCAGTGCGAATTCACATGTTTCAGGGCTGCCTGTCCACATCTGCCTGAGCTGACCTAACAGCTTATTGCTGCCAAAAAATGGGGGAGGTGCTACTCGCTGCCCCCTCTTTCCCGGTTCCTGCGTCGCCCCCAGCCACGGTGCCCTGTCCTCGCCCTGCTCTGTCTCCAGGCGGTCACCCTTGTGCCACCTCTGGCACGTGCCACTTGAATTCACTATCCCAGCAAAAATAAACTAATAAAGAAAGTATTTGTTTTTTCCCCTGGGTTTATTTTCTGCTGTTTTAGTGGACTCAGCTGCATGAGCACCTGAACTGGTTGAGGGTAGCTGGTGGAAATGCTCAGCCAGAAATGCAGAGGGGAGGCAAAAATCGGGGTGAGAAACTAGGAAGGGGGTCCCTTCCAGGGGGAGCCATTTGCCTCAGGCACCCCACAAGTGGGCACCCTCAGCTGGACCTGGTGGGGTTGGCCATCCCCACTCAAGGTGGGCTCAGCTTATTGTGCCCCTCATCTCCTGGCATCTGGTGGGGGACCGTGACAAACTGTGGGGACGGTGCCGTCTTGCGTCGCTGCAGCTGGATCAGCTGCACCGTGCCGGCCTGGGGCCTGCTCGCACCCACTGCGCAGAACGTGCAAACCTGCAATGTAACGCTGGGGAGATCAGTGGCTCTAGGGTAAGGCCTCTTCCGTCACCCTTCATGGGTGCAGAGGCGAGGTGTGGGCTAATCGCCGGACAGATAGCTCTCTGCAGGATTTGCAGACGTGTCCTCACCTAAAGCGCCAATCCATGGAATTAGAAAGGGACACCTCTTTACTTTGAAGTCTGACACTTCTTGCCAGTATCTAGCAGATACTTCTCATTGTGTGAAATCACTCAGTAAACATTCCTGTCTCGGACTGCGGAGAAAAGACTTTCCTCCTTCCATGAGAGTGTTTCTAGCAGTGTTATTTCCTCACGGGACACAGCCTGAGCTGCTGCTCCTTTCCTCCCCAAGTCATTTGTGGTTCTGCTACTTTTTGGCTGGGTGGAATTTTGCCTAGTGTGCATGGAGACTACACTGAGACGGTGGCACAAGGCTGCTTTCCGTAGCCACGCTGCCCGGCATTTCCATCGGCAAGAGTGCCTCGCTGTGTGGTGTGCAGGGGACGCTCCTGCCCTTCGGCAGCTCTGGTTCTGAAGGTAAAGAGCCACTCTTCAATCATTCGGGTTTTCAAGAGGACGTTTAAAATTGCTCTTTCTCCATAGATAGGTATTGAAGTGATGGCTGCATGGCTGGAGACTGGGGATAAATGGTTGCATGCTCTGATGCGCTTTGCAGCTGGTAGAAATCCTGCCGAATGGAAGTGTGGTTAGCAAGAATCTCAGAATCAAAGCAGCTAAAAGCATTACCCCAAGAGGGTTTCTTTGGCAAGATGGGGAGTGTTGAGGTCTGTTTTTAGACAACAGTGTGGAAGACAAAATGCAGGTTTTGTTCTAGAAAATGTTTTAGAAGCAAAAGCTAGCTGACATTTGTTTTTCAGTGCGGTCCATATCAAAGAGCTGTAGCTTTTAAGGAATAATAAACCCTGTCTAGGGATTTATAATGCTGTCATTTTTTTTTAAGGTTAAAACCTGCCCTCTGTTCAGCGCATTTATTTTTCTAAACGATGCATGATGACCAAGTCTCATGACAGTCAATGGGAGCTGAGTGATTAATTTCAGTAGACATAGTATATTTCCTGGTATAGTTTCCCTGACATGTGATCATATTTATTTTAGATACAGAAATGTCCAAATATTTATGGAAGTGCCTGTTGCTCCAGCACTGAACAGATTTTTAGCCTCAGCCATGACCTCTGTAGCTGGTTAGAAGAATAGAGAAGCGCAGTCCTCTGACTGTGGTCAGAAGTATCACTGCAGAAGTTCAGTTCCACCATATGCGCCCAGGGCAGCCTACGGCGGAACTGCTGTGCCTGCATTTAGCACAATCAATTCCTCACTGTCTATGTAATTTATGTAGGGCTAATTCAGTTCTGTGCAGCAACAATAGTGTATATTTAGACAGCGAGGGAAAATACATGATCACATTCATTCTGCCAGCATCTGGCTCCAAGCCCATCGGTGCATCCTGTTAAAGGAGAAGAAATTGCCCCAAGAAATGAAAAACGCTGGATTGTTTTACTGTCAGGGCACCTTTTTTTTCCCCCCCAACCAATACTAATAGAAATACCTCTAAATGAGGAAGTTCCATGTTGGAATTTCTGTTCAAGATTTATGGACTATTTATCTAGATATAATTGTCTTGTGTGTAATTCAGGATCTCCTATTTAATTTTGAATGGCCATGTACTTTAACATTTACTTTTCATGTTCTTTGTCTTGAGCTTTGGCCAGAAGGAGCCAATACTACTGATAAAATATTTCTGACATTTGTTGAGTGAGATCACAGACCTCTAAGTGTTTTCCAAGGTTGAATCCCAATCACTACTCTCATCTTCTGGATGGGAAACCTGTTTCACGGCGGGACGTGTGCAACTGAATAATGCAGGAAGCTAGGTACAGAGATGGCGACAGAAACCCAGTCCCTGCGTTCCAGCGCAGTTTTCTCTTTGCTAGATCAAAGCACTTAGATCTAGCTATCTGCTTCAGAGTGAGTAGGAAGGAAAGGTTATTTTTGTATAGTCTGAGTCACTCATGCTAATTTATTTTTCATAATATGGCTTTCTTGTGTGGGACTCTCTGTACCTGCATAATGTTGCACTGTTTTTTTGTTCCAGAAATCAAACCTATCATTAGATCGCTGCTGAACAGTTGTATCTGTACTTTGCTATTCGGTGCTTCAATTCGCACTTCCTAGCAAGAAAAAAAGTGAAATCTCAGATAAAGTTGTATATCCCTCTCCTTTTTAGCATCTTGTTATATGCAGATAAACAATAGCTGTTGATCTTTTGAGTTTGTAGTGTTGGCTGGAATTGCGAAGGATTGGCTAATACTAGGAGTCAAGTGAATGCGCGCGAAGTTGCAATTGCTGGTGCACTTTGGTGGTAAACTGGCTCCAGTTCGGACCAAGCTTCAGGGTTCAACTGTTCTCTCTTCGGCACTCTTCATGTACACCAACATAGCTACAGTCTGGCTTTTTCTACATACCAGTTTAACTGAGTTGTATTTGTAAGTTTGCTAGTATGGTTGCTGGCTCCCTTAATTAATTCTGTGGGATTAGTTGCTGCTGTTAAAGCACGTCCTGCAAGACCCAAGGGAAGCTGTGGTATAGGTTTTGGGACAGGTTCATTAAAAAAAAAAAAAAA
>VZTL01060894.1:0-21619 GCA_013400535.1 Scopus umbretta
ATTCTATGATTCTATGATGTTCTTCTGAAAGCCAAGCTCCAGTTCAACGAACACAAAGCAGGAATTACTTCCTGAAAACTTTATGCTAGGAAAGAAGGTAGATGTCAGACTCTTCTGCCCCTGAAGTCCCTCAGTCTGTCAATGCTTCTCCCTTTTCTGCTTGGTATACAAGAAAGATGATACCACAAGAAAAATAATAAAACTGGGTTGGGATGATAACTTGAAATGAAATGAACTGAGTGAAAAAGTGCATGTCTTTAGCTAAGGATGTAATTAGAAATCATAATAAGAGTTCTCCAAGTACCAAGTACTAGTACCAAGTTCTCCAAGATCCAAAAAAGCACATTGTCACCTAGGATACAACTTTGGCAGAGTTTAGGCACCCAGCATCAAGATGAGGCAACCCCCCCTTTTTCCTAAACCTCCTGAAGTACAGCATCCACATTAAAAGACCCCCCAAAAATGCCATGGGAAGAAATCCCAATTTGTGTAGCAGCCTAAAGATTAAAGTCCTCATCCTACATTTAATGCAGACCAGTAAGTAAAAAGGTGGGACAGAGAGAAAGTGAGAGAGAGAGGTAGAATGGGCATATGTGCTTGCACGTGTGACTTCTTAGAGTCATAAGAAAGCTTTTCCTGCCCTCAGAGGTGGCAGATGAAAGAGGAGGATGTTTGGATTCATTCTTGTTTTTATTTCTTAACCTATGATAATAGCCTGCATTTCCATCTTAGGAGGACTTTCCCATACAAACTTATGGCTGAATACAGACACAGGTATATCCATTCATGGTTATTTAACCCAGAAACACAGCCCTTGGAGGCCCGATGTGCATTCAGGAGCACCGTCAGACTGAATCAGGATTTCCATTGGGTGTTACTGTGTTTCTGCTTACTAATAAGTAGCTCTGCCTGAAAACACATCCCTGTCCTTGTGTTTTATACAGCAGGAGTTCACTGGTGCAGCATGGTCTTGGGGAGTTTGCATATGGTCAGCAGTTGAGATATTTTTCTGTATTTCATAGAATTCTATAGCTAGTCAGAGCACATATGCTACAGCAAAATTTGTGAAAGTCCTTCTTGGACAACAAATGGGGGGCATATTTTTTAAACCATCTCTGGTTTAAAATCTTAGGTGAGGTGTGAGACAGCTACTTTTCCCTGCCTGGTGGTTGCTACCTTGACTGCATTTGCAGAAGTCATCTGGCAGAATATTCATCAGGTTAGTGTAAAAAGTCCTATGAGAACAAAGTGAGGTGTTTCTATTGCTGCTTTGCATCATGCATTGTGTCATTCCCATGTCATCCTGTTATATCATTCTGGTGCCTGGTGGCCACACTGAGAAGGGAAATGTCACTGTGCCCAACATGTTCCTTCCTGGAAGAGGAGAGGAGGAAAGGGTGGTGGCAGGAAGACAGGGAAAGCAAATACAAATACCTATGCAGAGCTTTTCAATCACTAGGAAAAAGTACCATGAGTGAAGATTTCTCACAGGCAGAGACTGTCTTATGGAGATGCTGAAGGGAAAGTGCTAGGACACAGCTGACCTTGGAGACTTTTCTAATTGCACCCCTTACAGAGTTTTCCAGGTGTCAGGAGGTTCATTGCTATCTTAAAAATGAGAAAACCAAAAAGTGCAAGCAGAGGAGTTCAAAACAGAAAGAGCAAACCTTGTGCTAGGCTGAGCGGCTGGGGTTTGAGCGACTCTTTTGCTCTGCCTGTGCGGAGAAGAGCAAGTGAACGAAGCTGCTAATGGAGTGCCTGGGTTTGGCCGGGCTACAAAACCCATTAAAGTGGCAGAGCCAAGACAGTGACAATATTTTGGCATGACTTTCCAGTGGTCAGAGTGACCCTATATATCATTTTATGTATTTATTTTTCTATATGTATACAGTCACCTCAATGACTTGGCATGCTTTCTAGTCACGCCAGCCAAACCAGACCTTTTCTATTTGGCTCTACCTTCAAACTTTCTGGCATGTCGACTTCTACCAGGAAAGTTGGCTAGCAGAGGAGCCTCTGGTCTCAGCTGGGATGTAGCTGTCTTTTTCTGCTGCAGTCATCAGGGCACAGAAGGGAGAATCTGTGTTTATTTTTACATAAGAGATAAAGAGAGTTAAGATGGTCAGAAAGGGAGCTAAGCAGAAAGAGTAGAGTAGGTGTTACTTTTTAAACCAGATAGTGTGTGAAGTTTTTAAACATAACAGCATAAAACCACATGTAGTTTAAAGCTGTCTAATAAAACCAGTTGCTAGAACAGTCTTGTCTGAAAACACCTGCTTGCTTTAGCTTAGGAGTATTTAAAACAGGTATTTGTCATCTCTGTGTCCTTTGCAGAAGGGTGCAACATTGGGTTATCAGTCAATTTCTCCTGAACTATAAATGTATCTTAGTGTGTGGAAAAAGAAACAATTAAAAAAATATAGCACTAACTGTCAGAAGTAGGAAGATGCATGAGCCATGAAGTGTAAGAACGTGCAGGGATCCACTTTCAGCTTCATAAGTGGCTAGTACTACATTATGGGTGTAATATTTAATGCTTGCCGTTTGCCTGTGTACTCACCACCCAAGGACACAGTAGTTGCAAGCCACACAGTGCTTTAGTGAAGCATCATCTTAGAGTCTGCATTAAAAACAGAAACAGAGATGATCTAGAGATATTCAAAATGAAGCAATGCTTGTCGAGGACTGGAAAGTAGAAATGTCAGAGGAGCTTCGTAGTTCCTATCTCGTTGACAAAGATACCTTTCATGACCAAGAGAGCAAGTTTGAAGAAACTACAGCATGAGAAAAGGGAGTGGAAAATGTTATGCCAGCAACTCATGTTTCATCTTTAATGACATTTTACCCTGATATGAGGATGGTGCTGTCAGTCTGATCTCAGAGAAATGTCTTGAATGCTTGTGAAACAGGGAACTTGATTTCCTGAAGCAAGGAGCAATGAGATCCTATGGTGGTTGGCTGGATAAAAAATGTGAATATGCAGCTCCTCTCACTAGCGGGCTGGGATTCTGAATGTGTAACTTACAGATCTATACTGTATTCTTCTGGATCTGCTGCATGCAGCTCCCATGCACTGTTCTTATATGGATATTTCTCTAAGTGAGCTGCCCATTATTACCATTGGTATTAATTGCCATATTATTAGTGCACTAGAATGAACTGACTGCAGTCAGGACTACTGTCCTGTGGTGGAGGGCTGTTGTCACATACTTCATGGTCTGGAAAGACTACACTTTAAAACCATGTTTGATAGAGAATATAACAACAACAACAAAGAGGTGATAAGGATAACATACTAGAAATTCACAGGTCTAAGGCCTTTTAAAAGTTAAGCAATTAGAGTTATGGGCACGTGTTAGTGAAGCTCAAAAACCCACACTTTGATTTGGGAGGAACAGGATATACTGTACCACTCTGCTGAATCTTCTAGTGTGTCGATAAATTTTTAATATCCATAATAACTTACATTTTATATCAATCATTTAGTATCTGTGATATCAAAGATAGCCTTCAGATAGCTCTGAAAAATTGTTCTAATACATTGGCAGAAATGAGTGTGTGTTTGCACTGACTTAAGACTTGAAGAAAATATTTCATACATTTATAAGCAACACTAAACAGCTACCTGAAGAAATTCTTCAAGATGCACACAACCAGAAGCCAAACAAAGATTGTTTGTTATTGATTTCTGAATGGTTCAGTGGAATACCTGAGTCACAGAATCGCAGCAGTATTTTCTGGAAGGGACCACTGGCAGTCATCTAGTCCAACTTTGCCTTGGAGCTGGACTATTATTTACACCAGGTGAGACTGGAGAGAGAGCTGTCGCCCAATGTAGACTGAAAGAACAAAATACTGATATGACATTCTGGTGGTGTCCAGTTATCCAAAGGCAAAGTATGTTTCACACTAATCTTGTGAGGTACAGGTATAAAATTATTATATATGATGTAAATTAAATCATAGATCAGATTGCAGTACAGGAAGGTTAAATGCTTTGCTCCACCTCTGGGCTGTGAATAGAAAACATGCGGCCTGACATACTCTTTAACCTTTTTTAAGTGTCATGAGTTGTTGGGCCATCTATAAAAATATTGCTAGTAATTTTTTATCAACTTCATCCTTCCCTGATTGTACCTAAAAATATGCAAATAGAGTACACTGATATAAAATCTCCCAAATACTTGCTCTGCCAACACAGTGTACCCTGTTATCATTCAGCGTGGCATAAGGTTTGGACACCACCCAGGTAAAGAGCATGATAATGCCGCTCGGCTGAGCTGTGAGTGCTGTCCCTGTGCATGCTTACAGTCCGGGCAAACAGAAGGGAAAAATGTCAGCTTGAACTTCAGCAGGTATTTTAGCTCAGCAGATGCATGGTGACTTATAAACACTTTTGCATTTCTTATCCCTTGAAAGACATGGGCTGATAAAGCTGGCAGTTACTATGAGATATTCATCTAGTAAACGTTGGCATCGCATTTACCATGTGTATAAGCTGAACAGTGAATAGCAGGCTGTGAGGACAATTTCTTAACTCCTTTAATGCTGGCCTTTGCCACAACATCTGTGCTGCCACCAGTGTTTCAGTGAGGAGAGGCACACAGCAGAAGTGTGGTTCTGTGCCACCGGTCCTGCTCCCTATGTAGCAGTGAAGTAGTTAACTCTTTGTTTTGCTGATCTCCTCCTCCCCTTCGCTGTAGGATGGTTCTCACACCATGCCAAAACTGTGAGAACAGGCACGGCATGAGCCTTGCTGATGGATCTGGCTCTTGCACATACGAATGCTATAGCTGTGTTTTAGTTTGTATTTGCTAGCAAGATGGCCATAAGGCAGATGTTTGGGAGGACTGTCCATCGCTGGGTTACAGAAAAAGAGAGCAAGTGTGTTCATTTGGACCATGGATGCCATTTACATGCAAAGTCCTCCAGTATACTCTGCTGTCCATCACAAGGCTCCAGCTGGAGCCAAAATAATTCCTTTCACCTCTTCGTTGCTTGATTTGCAGTAAATATTGAGCTCTTAGTTTCCTTCATAACTGGCTGGCAGATTAGACAGGGAGGAATGATGCAGGCAGCAGACGTTCAGGCACGTCCTGCGAGGTCCTGACTCTCAGCATGGCATTACAAGAGCTGATAGTTTGCAAATGTGATAATGTGTACTCAGGGGACACCATCCAGTGCTGTCACTCTCACTGGACTGTAACAGCGTCTTTGAGCTCCTCTGACTGCCGGGCAGGGGTGAGATCATGAACACTGGACTCAACCTTAGAGTAGTGAACATGTCAGGAGCTGTAGCTCCTTGAGTGACCTCCACTGGCTGCAAACCTGAGAGCTCTTCAACATGGTCAGCCAGGAATATGGCCAACCTGGTGTTTTCATGGAGAAAAATAAAGGAACTAGCTCTCTAACCCACTACTGCAGCATGCTTTCGACATTATAATAAAATGAACTGCATCTGTTTAAACCACCTGTGGATCTAAGCCATAATTTTCAGGATCGCAGCATCCTGTTACAGCAAACCACTCTGAAGATGGTTCAGATATAGTGTCAAACAGAATTTGGCCCAGTGACTGTAACCAAAGTCAGAATGTTTATTACCAGTTAATTTGTACACATGCCTGTGGCTCTTATTCTTGGAAGCAACCTCTCTGCGTGACTGTGAAATGCTGCTATTTCTGCTGCAAAAAGTACATTTTTCCTGCGGTAGACCAGCTCATCTTGGAAGCGCTGCTCAGCTGATGTAGCTGTTTGTTGAACATCCTTTCTTCATGTATAGGAACTTCTGGCATAATGTGGTAGACAATGTGGCTGTATGGCACCTGCATCCACTTTGTTGTACCTGTGGGATGGGGGATTAAATTCAGTCTGGATGCAAGCAAAGGAAATTCTGCTGCTACAGGAGAATGTCCCTATTGCATACAGGTCTTGTTCTCCTCCCACAGAATGAAGATGGGGAACTGACTTCACGATATTATATGAAACCATCAGGAAGAAGTAAATAACTGGTCTGCAATCCCCAGACACATTCTAGTGGGAGATTTTTAAGGCTATTTGAGCATTTTGAACTACATTGTTTCCCCCGAGCCGAAAAATTCTTCCCTGCCATTCTGCACCTTCTGTTGATCATGGTTCAAGGATCAAAGTAAAGTGCGTTTTGTGAGAAGCAAAGGTTAAAGTCATTCGCAAAGTTTCTTGACTCTGCTGGGAGTTCAGGGGCAAGCATTTGGGCAGCACATACAGGCTAGAGTCCTTATGTCCTGCTGTCTGTCCATCCTCTGGCATCTGTTCTGAAAATCTTTTTGGTTTTGCAAGGACTGCATCATGTATAAAAAAACCAGCACAGGATCTCAAAAACATGGAAGAAGTCACCACCCTGCTGTCAAATCCATAGACCTATTTACCAATCCGGTATTTTTCCTGCATTCACAAATGAAGCAGTTATCCCTCTTCCCTGCTTGTTAATGGCGAGAGGATTTTGTCCCTCCGGTTTAATTAAGCAGCAAAAGTCATGGCTTTATTTATTGATAAGCCTTTCCAGGGTGCCCGTCGCTGTAGCATCTGAGGCCACTCAAGCCGTGACCCCGCTGCATTCCTTGGGAGGCAGGGAAGGGTCTCAGGGGTTTATCGCTGCCGCCTGGGAGTTCACCCATCACTAACTGAAATAGCGCTAAATGTGCAACCTGCCGATGCCGGAGTCACCACTGGCTGTGGAGGTGGGGTGATTATAACAAAATTTGACTTGCTACGATATAAGACACTGTACTTAGAAAACAGTTGGTGGGGAACGGGATGGCAGAGACAATAAGGCAGAAGCTGTTAATCCCTTTAACACGTGCATGACAGTTGGTATAAAAACTTATGCACCTGAATGTACTTGAGCTAGAGAATAAATATGAAAAGAGTACTGTTTTTTTGGAAGACCACTGTCAGTATTTTAAAAGGTTCTAATAAAAGCAAGATCCTGAAAATGTCACATGAAGTTCAAATCTAAAACTCACATCTTTTCTGGGTTTTCCCATTTCTGACAACAGCAAAAATTTTGCAGCTTAGGAAAACTCCCAGGAGAGGAAATATTATTTATAGGTCAGTCTTTTTTTTTTTTTTTTCTTCACAATACCATGTTGCTGGTAAGCACATACTTAGAAATTAATTTAAAAATGATTATAACAAAAAATTAGGAGAACTTTTCACCTCTGTGAATATCTTTTTCTTTTCCCTTACTAGTGCTGAATATGGAATGGGGAAGCAGGTGTCATAAATCCACAGAATAATTATTCCCCATTTGCTATATTACATTTTATTTATATTCCCTGGCTGTTATTTTATGTTAAATCTGCAAGTCCTCTGTTAGATTTTAGCTTCCACCCCAGTGAATGAGCACATAGCACATAACCACTGTTGCTGCAGAGATTTCTTTTCCAAAGCTTAATTACTCTCTGGTTATGTTCATGAGAGTTTTAAATATTTCTGAGGGGCCTTGGTAACTGTAAATTTTTGCCACAAAGTTGCTTTTTGATTGGCAATAACTGGTCTGTCAGGCACAAAATCATCAGATGTTTTGCCATTAAAGGTTAAATTGGCTTTCATGGAAAACCTAATAAGGTTTTGACTTTTTAGGTCCAGGTAATCTGTCCCTCTCTCTCACACCCTTGGGGAGAAGGAACTTCAGACTGCCATGACATTCATCTCAGATTTGGAGAGTTTGAAAGAAGAGAAATTTTGATCTATGACAGAACCTCTGGCTTTCAGTAGTGAGGACCTGTTCTCAGCAGTGTCCTGGGTACCTACCAGACATAAAGAGGGAGATGTTAACTGCTGTAAGGAGCATGTAGTCAAGAGGTGATGGAAGAGATCAGAAGGAATAAAAGCAACTAGAGGGATTTTCTGTACAAATCCATAGACAGCCTCATAAAATGTGTCTGAATAGACAGTTCAGCAGACTATAGCAGGGCCTTGCAGACAAGCTCAGAGAAGCCTGACCATGGATTTATCTTTTCTCCTACATTTAGATAGCAGTATGGCATTCCCCCTTTTTTTTTTAACACCATCAGACCTATTATTGCTTGCTTCAGACAAGCTGTCTCAGCCAGGGTGAGAGGCTGCAGACCGTAATGGCACACAGGCTGTCCGGCCATGCCGAGCAAAGGAGAGTAGAGCAGAGGCACCCAAGTTAGCGCTCGTCAGCACTGATAGGTGCAGTCATCTTAAGTGTGGGCCTGAAAATAATATTGCCTGTGTTAGCCTGCCTCCGCACCACCGCTAAAGAGGATTACCTTTGGTCATGCTATACTGCTTCCACCTCTGGACTAACATTTTTCCCATTAGCTTGGGAGTCTCTGAGCCATGCTCCACTGAGTGGAGTAGTCAGAGTAAAATTTCCCTCTATTCAAAGAGCACCACTTTGCAAAACAGCAGTGAAGTGGAACACAAGTGTGCATAACCTCCAGGACAGTTGGCTGTGGAGAATTAATAATCTGAACTCGTGCCGGGAGGAACTGCTCTTTCTTTGTCCCGCCATGAGTACAATCAGTGTCCATAAGATCTTTTCTCCAGTAAACCCTGGGTTTCAGTCTCAGCTTCTTTCTTCATAGGCAAAATTGCTTTGTTTCTAGTTCTTTGCAATTATCTTCATATAGAGATTGAAACAGATGGGTAAAATTCATCCTCTTTGTTGATTCCAAAGACTTGGGTTGAGCAGTAATATGAGACTGGCCTGTATTTAGAAAGTTGATACGGTTAAAGTTTGAGGAGCTAAATGATGGTTCAAGATACGCACCATGTAACAGGAGAGCTGGAGGGAGAGCACAAGTTACACTCCCAGCGGAAGCAGGGTATTTAGCACAGCATGGAGGCATATTCCATCAGGTCATTCAAAGGCATCTACCCCACCCCCCCAACCCTTGGACTGCTGCCCCAGCTCTTATTACATCTGAGTGGGGAGTAGTCCAGGCTATTTCTCCACCAGAGATGACTGAGACCTGCTTTGCACAGATGCAGGGGCGACCAGGTTAATGAGACGGAGAGCAGCACCGCGCTGGGTTGGAGACGTACTGATTCACTATTTCCAGCAGGTGATTTTTGCCAGTGCAGCTCCTCAGGCCCTTGTTAGGAGTGAAAATGGCTTTGCCCACAGGCATATTCTCTGAGAGCAGCTGTTTTCATAAAAATGATTAAAATCTGTACCAACAGGACATTTTATCAGAGTTCAGTCCAGAAAACCCCCTGCTTAGCTCCCCCTGCAAATCTCCTTGCAGGTGTTTCAAGAGGGAAAGCTGAGAGAAGGAAAAAAGCAAGGCTTAGCCAAAAGTAAGCATGACTAACAAATTACTCATAATTAAGGTTTGTTAATTGCATAGAACCCAATTAAACCTTTCCACGTCTAAAATGGAATAACTTATGCTCACAGCAGAGCTGTTTAGCTATTAGACGTTTTTGGTGACACTTGTCTGTTGATTTGCCGTTAGATAACTTCTTGGCTTGAAGCCAGCCAGGACTGAGCTAATAGACTTTTGTACATGTGTTTGCAGCATATTTGCACAAAGGGTTGCCAGAGTTTGGCCCATGATGACTAGTGAGTGGATTTATTACATTATTATTTTAGATTGTTATATTATTATTATGCATGACTGACATCGTGAAATTCTTATGTTACAGAACTATGTAGAGTTAATATAAAACAGTAAGCTGGAGAGGCATTTTTCATAAAATTCCAACCTAAAGTGCAAATTTTATGTAACTGAAAAGTCATGACTTTATATAGCATTTAGAACTCTACTAGAATGAGAATACCTCCCCAAAACATATTGCCACAAAGTGGACCTAGAAGAAATCTTTCCCATGATTCCAAAAAAATGCAGATGACCAAAAAAATATCATTTCCAAGTGTGTGTGCCCCTTCCCTTCTCAGTTCCAGCTGGGACCACAACTAGAAATACCAAAATACCACAGCAATGTAGTTCTTGTGGTACTTCCAGCCCCAGCAGAAGCAGGAAGTATTAGAAATCTTCCAATAAATCATGTTTTCATGAGATTTCGAGTCCAGTGTTGCAAGCTTGAGAAGTTTGGATAATAAACCCAGCTTTGCTTGTCCATCTGAATCAAACACCTCACCCTTGGGAGACTCACCTTTATACTTGGGGACAGTTCTGTATGGGATGCTGCTGATACTCCTTCTAAGCCATAACACTTCAGTTTCACATTAAGTCCAGCTATACATGGGATTAAATCTTGTTATGAAAGACAGATTTAACTTTGGCTTTCCGTTTCTGTTAGCTGCAGGACAGGTTTTTCCCCCCAGGACAAAGGCAACTGCAAGACTCAGCAGTTCGAATGCATGTGGCAGAAGAGCTGCAGCAGTCTGCTCTTTGGTGCATACCTGTGTGTGGACGGCTAAGAAACAGTATCATACCATGGAGAAGGAAAAATGAACACAGCCTGAACTGCACCTGAACTGGCCATGGCAGAGGAGATAGGACTTCCAGGATGAGCTGATGAGTCAAAGAACTTGAAGACCCATAAGAAGAGCTGTCTCTCTGATGCACCCTGACCTGCCCCGGCAATCGACTCTTCCTTGTTGTACAGAAGTGCATCAAAGCCAGTGAGCCCAACACCAGCTTCTTCTCCTATGTGGTACAACCTGTAAGACACTGGGTGGTGTGATTGACTGATTGGATGAGGAGGGCTCACCAGATTGACCTAAGTAGGTCTATGTGATGGTGGCAGTATCAGGCATGTTTTTCTGTCCTTTCAGAACAGAGCTTTGCCGAAACCTCTGTAAGAAATCAGGTCAGTGTGATCGCATCAAGGAGACTTTCATTGTATGCTGGTTGAAATTTCACCACAGACAGATCACAAGATTTGCATGACCTTGTGATCTTTTTTGTGAGTGATGGTTGTGCAATAGATCCCCTGGTAAGATAAGACAACATGAGGGTTTACACAAAGTAGGAAAGTTTAATAGAGATATGGCTTGCCACTCTCCTCTTTTAAAGAGATAACACCTACATTTCAGGCTCAGGAAAAAAAAAAAAACCAAAAAAACAAACAAACCAAAAAAGGCTCAATATTTGTATTCTCTTTTGAGGTTTAGTGTGATGCCAGTTCTGCAGTCCTCAACTCATAAGACCTCTCTCTGTACTAGGAAGACCACTGGTTGAAAGCAATAATTATTGGCAAACATTTATTTGCTCCCCAGCAGCTGATGCTGAGTGCAGCATAAATGGGATAAATCCATGTTGACCACTGTTGTAGCAAGGGCTGTTGAAAGGGTTATAGCCTAAGGTGGGGTTTGTTCCTTCCATGTTCCCTTCACAGCGCGTGAGATGGCTGCAAGAGAGCTACTCTTGTGTAGCTAACCTCCCAGGTTACTGGTAAGAGAGAAAAAAAGGAAAGCGCAGCTCACCTAGTATTTTGACTAGGCATTTCAACTAGACATTTCAGTGTCTGTGTTGGTGGAGATGGCTGGAGATACCCCCTTCACCTCTTCATGTGCGGTTTTGCTGGGCAGCTGTCATCTCCACTTGCTGCAGGCTGCACTTTTACAGTTCCCAACCCTCTGGTGCCTGCAGACCCAGGCTGCTGTTTTGTTCAGTGCAGACTATCACAGAGGGAAACACGTGCTCACGCAGAAACGTTGCTTTTGTTCTTGTGCTTTTGTTCCTCTCATTTAAAATATGAACATATCTGCTTGCTCTTTTGCATGGAAAAAAACCCATAACTATTTCCTGAGTTAGAAGTCTGAAGAGACACAAGCCTTTGAAACATTTTCTTGGTGTGTGGGCAAAAACTAACAACAACTTTGTTATAACGTGTATGATTGATTCTGCTGATACTCAGATTGCAAATCGCTTTGGCTGCTTGCACTCACAAATGCTTTGTCTATTTCTGGTTTCCTTTGCATTTAGTGTAAGATCTTGTGAGCATTTCTATTCATTTAAAAATAAAGCCCAAAGCCTTTTTTGCTGACCATATGAATTTCTTCAAGAGCACACACACACATATACACACATACATATATATATAGCTTAGGAAAGAAATCTTTTTTTTATAGCATTGCCTGTATGGACAATAAAATGCTCACTATATATAGTTAATATTAAAAGTTCCCATAATACATCTTAGGTTTCAGGAATTGAGAACCTGACTATAAACAGTGACTTTCAATATCCAAGAGAATATAATTTTTCCTTAAAAAAAGAAAAGAAAAGTATGTGTTGAACTGGCCATTGATTATTCCCTCCAACAGGAAGCTTTTCTGTAAATGTTGGACACAATGATGTGTTTATTAGCTTTGAATTGCTGCTGTGGTTAGTAACTCCCTCTCTTTCTTTTGAACACAGAGATGTGTTCTGGGATGCATTGCACTCTCTTCTTCTTAAAAATAACATCAGAAAACAACAGTCTTTGCAATAAAACAGGGGAGAGATGATGTTTGTTTGGAAATAATGATTTGGAGTTAGCTTCCTGTTCCTGTTATAAAATCTCATGATGGGAACAAAGTTGACTGCTGTTACCAGTATGTGCTTTATAAATAGACTGAAGGGACATTTACATGGTAAGACATGCTGGCTTCAGATGTGAACAGGATGGCTCAGGTACCAAAAGCACAACAGTGCATGCTGTGATGGTGAGAGCCAAGGCAGGGGCACAGGGCTGGGGTGGATGCTCTTGATGTGCAACTAAAATCTAAATCATGTAGGACAAAGAGATGAGCCAGCAGTGACAGAAAATGATTACCATCCAGCAAGGCCTGGGTGGCCTGTGGCACAATGGTTTAACAGCTGACGGTCGCTCCCCAGCAAGCAGTTTGTCCAGAAAAGCATCTGTAGCTCAAGAGCTGCTTGTCATCGCTGGAATTACTTAATAGCCACCACAGAGCAGCTGTCCGCTGGGCAAGGCAATGAACTGCACTGTTAACTGCGCATGGGATCCTTTCCCCAGGTCTGGTCACAGGCATGGGAAGGTTGTACAGCTCTCCCAACATTGTACCTCATTTTTAAGTAAGCAGGAGAAGGCTGACTGTAAATTTGGCTTCTTTCATTCTTAATAAGGTGACTGATTAGATCTGAGATTTCTGGGGGACCAAAGGATAGTTGCAAAACAAAATGAGTGAGTTCCTGTCCTCTGTAGGCTTCTGGGGTTTTTCAGGGTATTTTGCAGAATAAACCAGTCTAGACCTGTCTCTCAGTCTTTTCTTCTTACTTGTACAGGCAAGCTGGAAAAGTTTTTACTGGAATCACTCATCTGCTTTCCAGAAGGTTACTGTGGGATAAGGGGGATGCTGAAGTTCAATACTCTTCTCAGGTTGGCAAACCACTCTTTTGCAAAATCTGTGCTTAAGGCTGTTCCTCTGGGGATGTCTGCCTGTTCCCCTTTAGAGACACTTGGGGAAATTGTCTAAGAGATGTGTGAGAAATTTATGTTGTGCTGGTTTACAGATTCTTGTGGCAGTTTATGCTCTTGGATCTTGAACTCTCATCTGGTGTTATATCACTCAGCATGGAGGAATATGATCACAAAACCATGGAGAAAATTTTCAGATCTGTCCAAGTTACTGTGATAAACATGAGAGGTCAGTTTAAAAAGAAGCTCACTATTTTTTTGTAAGAGGTGAAAGACAGCTTTATCATCTATTTAAGAGTTGGTGGCTTTAAAGGTGTGGGATGTGCTGTGAAAAAACCTCTTGGTGTTGCCAGTGATGGTGGGAGAGCAGAAAAACTTTAGAAGGAAAGTTTAGGAAATGAGTTCTGGTCACATGGATCTCAGCAGAAGGCCAAGCAGGCTGAAATGTCTGAGCCAGAGGGATTCAGGGAGTTATACAGGGGGAGATAGATAGTCTGGAGACAGAGAGAGTTCTCAGGAAAAAGGCACATATCTACAAATGGATGAGGTTACTGCAAGAGAAGGCATAGGATGTGACCTTTGTTAGCACTCACAGGTGAGTGGCGAGGAGCTGGGTTTACCAAGAAAGACAGAGGGATTGGCTAGTTGGGTAGGAGGAGATCCAGAAGAAGGCATGGTCCTGAAACCTGCAGGAGAAGGACAGCACATGGTGGAATGTGTCAAGGAGAATGAGAGCAGAACAGTCTTGGGAAGAGGAAATAAAGAACAATGACTGACTCCACAGGTAATGCCAGTTGAAATAGGGTTGTCTGAACATCCACCAGCAGTGGTGACAAATAGCTCCTGCTGCTCTGAGGAACATGTCTTCTCTCAAAAGAAAGCTGAAGCACATGGACACATTTTTACACTCTTTCAACAACAGCAGCACATACAGCAGAGAATTAAGTTGATGTCTGCAGTGATACCTCTAGAAATTGTCTTCTGCCAATTAAGTTCACTCATAATTCCACCTAAATACTGCTGTAATTGGCACAGTAAAAGTGTTGAGACAGGTGGTGATGGGCTCTGTGCAATGAGATGTAAGATTTGCTATGTTACCCTTACCACAAGTAAATGTCTCAATTGCACGCTGTAGTTCCTGTGGTCTGCCTGTTGCTCTTGTGAATGTACAATGGTGTTTAATGCAAAGAGGAACGTATATATCCAGACTTGTAGCTACATAATAAAATCTCACAGAGACTTGCAGTCGGTATTTTGATGGTATAATTAGAAAGTCCTTTCAAATACGACCTTTTAACTACTGATGCCAACCTGTAACTTTCACAAAAGTGACTGTGTCAACTACATCACATGTCTGAAGTTAGACTGATTTTCAGCCATGTGATGCTATTTTATCACCCTCAGGACAAAGGTTAAGCCCTCCCTTTCTTTTCTCTGTTAGGCACCACTTTCTTTGGTCCTCTTACTTTGATACTGCTAAAATTCCTGATGACCACAGAGTTAAGAGTTTTCATAATCCACTGTGCGCTTCTCTGATGAAGAACCCTGCTATTGTGCTGCATGTAACAGAAATACCTTCACACAATGAAGCAATCATTCTTCCCCGGCAGGGTCTGAATGTCTTGATTCTCATCCCGCAGCAGGTTTGGCAGGGAACAAATTCCCCAGCTTGCAAAGGGCAGTGGCCAGCATAATCTTTCTGCATTTTAAAACATTCTTTAATGTTAGGCTTTCTGCATTCAAATGGTAACTTTAGCTGACATAGAGTTTTGTCGAATATTTGAACTCCAGCCTATTGAAACTCTACTCCACTGCAGTTGTGAATATTTTTATTACAGTATAAATGTGCTATTTTTCCTTTTATTTATTATGGTACAAGCATATTTTTAATACTTGTTCTGTGGCACATTTGGAGGCTGCAGCTTCATTTTTCCCTAGATGGGACATGCACATTATTGGAAGCTTAATACAGAATGGGCAGCATTGAGGTAAAGCCTTTTAGTTTTTAAATCAACCTAAAACAGCCTGTGGATTGAATGGACAGAAGAAAAGAAGCATAGTTCTATATTGGGTATTATTTGATGGTGTAGCTAAGTAAATGGACAAGTGTTGAGTGCACAGTTGGAGCAAAGTGAATTTACTGAAGTTGAGGATTCCTCCTGTTTGTTTTTCATGATAGATTTCAAGATTACAAATGTATAAATTCAGAGTCTTCCTAAGTGAAATCCAATATAAAATTAATTACTTTATATATATTACTTAACCACTTTATAGTAGAAAAGGTATGAAAGAGATCAGGTTTAAAATCAGATATTTGATATTTGATGGTTGGACTAGATGATCTCAGAGGTCTTTTCCAACCTTAACAATTCTATGATTCTATGATTTCCTTTCCTCTCAGTTCTGGAGAGCGAACAAGAAAAAACAGGAGCAAAACCCAACATTAACAGTAACTATCCAAAACCCAGACAGATGCTATGTAAAAATTTAACAATAAAAAAGAAATTATGATGGCCCTGCTTGCTGTTTGCAGCATTCATTAGCCATGCTGGATGCCCACTGGGCAGGAGGGGCATGACGCCCAGCTGAGCGGCAGCATGTTCCCACAACTGATGCACTGGTGATGCTGCACAGCGCTACTGATGCTGATGGAGGCTGACTTGAGGGGACTCACTGGGGCTCCAGAGCTTGGAATGGGTCCTGGGTGCTGGGCTAGGGCTTGCCAAGCGGGAAGGCAGCTGTGCTTCTTGTGCCACCCATCTCCTGTTCCCCCATCGCCTAAGACCCCCAGCGCTGCCCAGCCTGCACCCACTCACAATGGGGATGCTCCTTCCTGGCCTCATGCCCTGGTGCTGGATAATCATGTTTCACTGATAGCGAGGCAGGGGTTAGGGCAGGGAGGAGGATGCACGCGAAGGGAGCCCCTCGGTGGTCTGCAAAAATCAGCATCAGGGGAGACCTGGGGGGCCGGATCCATCTCTGGACCCGGTGTAATGGCTTCCCCCAATTCACAGCTGCATAACTTGTGGTGGAGTCAGGTTCATAATATCTCAGGCATGTGATTCACACGAGTGTAAAGGCCGCTGGATACAATTACACATTTATTTTTACCTACCACTAAGGGAATTTCCATTCAGTACTATGTGAGCTGGTTGCCCTTGCTCTGTACTGTTTCACTGGTATTTTTCCTGACAATTCATGTCTAAGAAACACAAGACAGAGAGAGACTTAATGTTATGTGAAAGGATTTTCCTAGGGTAACTGTATTCAGTCTTTGCTCAAACTGAACGAATAACTTTGATCTGTCAACTGTGAAAAGTAAACTGGGTGCGACCTTCCGTCATCGGCTAATCGTCTCACTTAATGACATCTGTTAACTTTGTTCTGATATTAGATCATGGTCTTTCTTTGTACTGTCAAGATTTTTCATCCAAGGTCTAATTATTTCACTTTATGTGTATACAGATATCTTGGGAGTCAGTTGCACCTAGTACGAAGATCATTTTTTGTATTTTGAATTTCCAGAACTGATCACAGCAGTCAGATCAACGTGGCCTTTTAACAGATAAAACACACCAGCTTAAAGCCCAGAACTGTATCACAGTCCCTCTGTCTGCCTCATTTTTTTAGGCACCATATTTATTTTTATTCTTGATTGAGAGAGAAGGAGGAAAAGGGAGAATTGTTTCTGTCCCAGTAAAGATCAATATCTCAAAACAGTTGATTGATGTGACTTGTTACACAGATCTGAACTGTCCCACAGGAAGAAAGAAGAAAATAACTGATTTTCAGGCAGTCCTTCCCCTTCTGTCCCTTTCACTTTCAGTGTTTTTTTTGTCTTTTAATAGTGGAAAAGGCCTGGGTAGACAGCGTTTTGGGGGATTAATGGCCATTTGGGGTTAATGCCTTAAGGCCCTCTGTCCCTCAGCTCTTTCCAAACAGTGATTAATCTCCAGGGGAATGTATGTGCCTTGATCGCTACTGCTGATAATGCTCATCCTTATAGTATAGATCAAAACGCGTAGACTTATTGTGGTAATGGCCATGTCCTCACCTCCCAGGCTTTGTTCAGTTCAGTCAGCCACAGCTTAAGTCCCTGGCATCATCTGATCACATTCAGTTCAACAGGAGTTTTCCCTAAGGTTTGGCTCTCTTGGGACCCAATCCTGCAGCATGCCCAGTGCAGCTCACCAGTGCTTTGAGACCACTGTCTTCTCTAGTAACTCCAGGGAAATTTTGTCTTAGAAGATTGTGGATCTCTGTCCCTTCTCCCCATCCTGTGCAATAGCAGTGGAGGGTGTGGGACCACCAAAGGGTGTGAAGGCAAGGAGCAGGAACTGGCTTTTGGATGAGGCAGACAGTGGCAGGAGGCTGGATCAATGTCAGGAGAAGCATTGCACCACTGCGAGCTCTTGTGCCTGTTTTCTTTCTCCATGATGTTGGCTTTCACCAGCTCACACTTCATTTGTTACTGTGATGTACACACGGTTCTCTGCCAGGTTCAGGTGAAAGAAAAATGGTTGATTAAGTGAATTACATCATCCGTAGAAGACCAGTGCCTGTCAGTAGGTCAGCCCATACTATGTGTTTGGTCAGGTGAGTAAGTCCAATATTCTTCAGGTGCTTTCCTGGGGATGGCCAAGGATTGCAAGTTGCAGAATACCACATCAGCCATTACAGGTTGGCCAGATGCTGCCTCTGCGGTAGGGGTTGTTTTCTTGGTTATATTTCCTAGTATCTTGTCTGGTCTGGTTTTCAGTTCCTGAAGCAATTTACCCTGCACCACGTCCTTAGGGAGATTATTTCATAGTCTAGTAGTCCTCCTGGGATCCAGTCTCATTTCAAATAGTGTTTAATACATTTGGAGTAGAAGTATCTAGTTCAATATCTGGTTTTAAGTAATACATGCAGGTAAGGAAAAATGCATGGACGGCATCAAGACTGCTGCACGTGAAGACTTTAAGTTCTATGAGAGTCTGAAATAAATGTTTCAGTACATTCCTGTCTCTTTAAAAACATATTACATGCTGAGAAGTAATAGAAAAAAAAACCCTAAATGGCCTCATTTTCTACTTCTATCCCTGTGTTTGAGTCAACGTAATGTATTTATGTGGTATGTAATCTCTCTGCGAGCAGCCCCTTAAGCTGTCCTCTGGGGTTTCAGCATGCATTCTCCGCACTTCAGAAAAAGGATTTGGTCTGGTGGTTCTCTTATTCCTCTAGAAGCTTCTATAAGGGAATGTTGCCACTGTTAGATCTTCATGGTGAATGTATGTGAATGGGTGCAATGCTACAGGCTTGGGGAAGAGTGACTGGAAAGCTGCCTGGCAGAAAAGGATTTGGGGGTGCTGATTGACAGCTGGCTGAACATGAGCTAGCAGTGTGCCCANATTCTAATTTCAGGGAACAGGTTTTTTTAGTTTATTGCAAATGTTATCTTTTTAGTTTATTTTTGCTCTTGATAGAGCTTTTAAAGGCAACCGTTACAAAATAATAACTCTTGTAATGTAACTGATATTCTCTGTTACATTTACATGGCACTTTATTACACATACATACAGCTTTTCACAATTTACCAAGCATTTTTTTATTTTTTCAATTCTTCAAAAATTATGATGGGCTACCATAGAATTAACAGAAGTCTGAAATCACTGATCACTTCTGAGTGTATTCCCCAACCTAGTTTGAAAGCACAGAGGCTATTTGTATAATTCCTAATGAATTCCATCCGCTCTTGCTGACAATAGGAGAAAATGCAAAGCCATTAGCAACTTGCCGGAACAGTGAAGTAATAGCCAGTCAGGGCTATTAGGAGCTATGGGGCTATTTAGAAACAAATGGTTATTTCACCAGAGAAGTAAAACAAGCTGCACAGACTTACTCTCCTTTTTTTTTTTCCCCCCTTAAGTTTTTCCTCCTCTTTTTTCTCTCCTTCTTTCCTGCTAGCCATATTTGTGAAAGAAGGCCTAGAAATCAAGCATGTGGAGATTTCATTCACATACATTGGAGTGGGAGACTTTCATCGTGGCTGTAGTAGGTAAGTCATCTTCTCTCTTAGCCTGTTTCCAAGTGTACCTTTGCTTGCTCAGTTAATAAAAACAGTCACTATTCTTGGAGAAAAAAAATCCAACATTAAACAAGCACTTTACATTACAGTGGGTACTGACTTTCCTAGAGAAATATGTTTAAAAATGAGATGTAGCTTGCAGCTTTATTTTGCTTTTAAGCATTTGACCCGTTTTTTACATCTTTATTTTGTACCAACCCATGTATTGTGTGAAAATCTATGAATTGGTTCATTATTCTGTATTTGCCAACCTGCATACTATCTGACAGTTCAGGTTCTGTTTTGGTTTACTTTATTCTTTATTTAAAAAAAACCCAAACTTGATCTTGCCCAATGTGAGAAGCCCATAAGACACTCAAGCACTGACATTAAGAGGTCTGCTAAGAACCTCTCCCCAGCAGCTGCAGTCTAAATGAGCTGGACAGACTGCGCCTTTGTTGCAAATCGCAGGAGTTATATATAAAGGGAGTAAAGTCAGCTGGATAATTTGAGTCTGTTTGATAGGTTCTGTTGGAGTGATTGAAAGCCACTTCAGGGCTGTCCTTTTTCTTTAAATGTTCTTTTTGAAATTGTGGGAACACCACTGAGAGGGGTGTTGGTGGGAACTGCCTGGTGAAAACAGGACTGTTGCCATCACTATATCAGGTCAGACATAGCTTTGTCTAGATGAATTTCAAAAACCTCAAATTCCAACACATTGCTGGGTACCTGTTATGGTGCTGCATCTCCCTCTTGCAGTGAATAAAATGTCACTGCATTTTTTTAAAGTTTTATTCTAGCTAATCCTGTTGGTTTGTACATATCCAGGCCAGTGAGAGTCAAGCTGACCCTTTCTAACCGGCAGAAAAAGTACATACAGGCACAGGCTGGGAACATTTAGAAAGCTGCTGCATCCACTCCCAGAAGAATATTTGGTATGAGGAGGCAGGAATATAAGAAAAGTCATGCTGGGCTAGACCACAGGGCCAATATTTAGTGATGGCTGCAGGGGATGCTTTGGGGAGAGTATAAGAAGAGGGTGTACATATAGTGGCTGGGGTTAGAAAAGGAATTCAGATGTTTCCCTTTCTGCGAGATAGGAAAAAATCACTCATCACCAATATCACAAACAGAAATACTTACGACTGCCCTCAAGACAAATGAGTTGTTTGCATGTATGTGTGCTGCAAATGAAATCCCATGAAGAAAAGGTCTGGAAAAGAAGAAAAAAGGAAAGGAGAGGAGAGCTATCATAGCTACCAATATTATGTGAAAAACCCCCAACACTCCAGAGCTCTTGCTTACATTTGCAAAGCCTGTTCAATGAGTTATGCAATAAGATAGCCTCTGAGTGAGGTGGCTCATCCTGGACCTTTCAGCTGTGGACACAGAGGGGTGAGGAGGTTCCCATAGGACACCTTGCAAAGTGCCAGGGTGCTGCTCTGGTGTGTCCTGGGGAGTTAGTTGGTAGGAAAAGACAGATCCTGTCTTGGACATATGCAGTTTAAGGGAAAAAAAAATGTAAAGTTCCCTGTTAGATAGGTCCCTGATACCAAAGTGCTTAAAACTTTGCAGGGGACTGGGGGAGTGGGTCTAAGCACAGCCCTTTCTTGACAGAAAGGTCTGGAAGAGGGGACAGCTATGAGGATCCAAAACTTTTTGGATGTCCTGGGGGTGACGATGACCATGTGGAACATAAAGATGGAGAAGAGGTTAGGACCTTCATAGAGGAGAGGGAGGAACTCTGACCAGACCTTTGAAGAAGCTCACGTTACAGTAGGATGAAATAATATGGACAAACCTATTTAAAAATATTAAGGAGAAATACCAGTCATGTGCACCTTAATGAAACTGAAAATCATCTATTTGGGGTTGAAAATGCAAGGAAAGGTGGTCATGAGAGCCACAATATTAGTCCTGTACCAAAAAGCAAACCTGGTCTGCTCGGTTAGAGAGATGTGGTAAGTGGAGTTCCTGCTGCTGAACAGTATGCTCATGATCAAGGGAGATAAAGGTTTGCTTCAATTCCAAGAGGTATCAAACATGCAGATCATGAGATTCAGGGAGATCAGGCTCATGTGGGGTACTTGACTTAAAGTGAGTGAGTCTTCTCTTCCAAATTGCTAGTGAATATGGGCTATTCTCTAATACCATCCTTCCTATTTAATCTTTGCAGACCTCTTTGCTTTTCTGTTGTGGCTTTCACTTCTTTCTCCACCCACCCCCCCC
>VZTL01060894.1:23671-51662 GCA_013400535.1 Scopus umbretta
AGCTGCCTGACAGAAAAGGATCTGGGGGTGCTGGTTGACAGCTGGCTGAACACGAGCCAGCAGTGTGCCCAGGTGGCCAAGGTGGCCAACAGCATCCTGGCTTGTATCAGGAATAGTGTGGCCAGCAGGAGTAGGGAAGTGATCGTGCCCCTGTACTTGGCACTGGTGAGGCCACACCTCGAATACTGTGTTCAGTTTTGGCCCCTCACTACAGGAAGGACATTGAGGTGCTGGAGTGTGTCCAGAGAAGGGCAACGAAGCTGGTGAAGGGTCTGGAGAACAAGTCTTATGAGGAGTGGCTGAGGGAACTGGGATTGTTTAGTTTAGAGAAGAGGAGGCTGAGGGGAGACCTTATTGCTCTCTACAACTTCCTGAAAGGAGGTTGTAGTGAGGAGGGTGTTGGTCTCTTCTCCTGAGTAACTAGTGATAGGATGAGAGGAAATGGCCTCAAGTTGCACCATGGGAGATTTAGATTGGATATTAGGAAAAATTTCTTTATTCAAAGAATGGTCCAGCATTGGAACAGGCTGCCAAGAGACACCATCCCTGGAGGTATTCAAAAAACGTGTAGATGTGGCAATTTGGGACATGGTTTAGTAGGCATGGTGGTGTTGGGCTGACAGTTGGACTAGATCTTAAAGGTCTTTTCCAACCTTAATGATTCTATGATTCTATGATTATCAGCCAGCAGAGAAGTAGTGGAGCTGCCTCCAGTCTTGTACAGGCAGGGCACAGGGAGCCTGCCTGGCCATCCCCACCCTCCCGGGCTGCCAGAGCCACTGCTTCACAGGGACAATAACACAGTTCATGTACAATTGGCTTCATCATTACAGAATGCCTGCAGTGGGATTTTCTGTACTGATAGCATTCCCAGTCAGGAGCAAGAGAAAGTCAGAGAAGTTTTACCCCTCTACCCACAGTGTCATTGATCTCACTGTTAGAGAAGAAGCATTTTGGGGCAAGAACTTCTGAATCCTACAGCGCTGAGGACTGATGTTACTTCTGAATAATAATGTCTTTTCCCCCCTTTGCTATGTTTTATATATCTTGTCTCTGTAGACTATATTTCTGTGTCCCCAGATGGTTTCAGTAAGGTCAGTTACTCCATAAACAGTTTAATGTTTGCTACTTCTTGGGCCACCAGCTCTACTTCACTGGTCCATCTTGCCTGGTGTTGATGAGGATCTGTAGGGGATGGCAGGGAGCCTTGCTGAGGGTGAGCTTGCTGCTCATAGGGAAGTGGTTCAGGGATGGAGGAGAAAAAGCCCATTCTTAGCAAGACATTCTGCAAAACACATTCTTCCTCAGGACCTTTACTCCCTGAGGTGTATAGGATGCTGTGAAAGACATAATATGTAAACTATCCCCATTTTAGGTGAAAAATAAAAACAAATTCATACCAAGATCAACCTTTTATGCCCAGGTGAGCTGTTGCAGTAGAAGATGAAGCCAATTTCTTGGGTTTTTTTATGCAGGGCTAGAAGACTTGGTTGTTCAGCAGCTTCTCTGCTTTTTTATCATTCATCCCATCATTAGGTGAGAGTGAGAAGCTGAGGTAAATTAAAATCCACCACCTAGTACCATCCTCAAATCTTGCTGCATATCTTCTTTCTGATTTTGAATGTCAGCATTGGCTTGGCTCAAGCTGAGGTGCTGATCCTGGTATTTTTTTGGACTCTGCTGAGGGGATTCTTACAGTGTGTTGCTGGTTTTCATATCTTTTAGATCACAATGTATAGAAAGTGAAAAGGGGGGAAGCTGTCCTGCCAGTAGTACTCTGATAGCACCCTCCTGGTGCCACATGTAAGCATGCTGTGTGCAGAGGGATCTCATGTCAGCTCTTGTGGTGCTGTGGGACAGGAATGGGTGGGAATGAATTCCACCCTAGCAAGTCTGGACTGGTCCCTGAAAGGGACCTCTCTATGGCACCAGAAAGCTGCCGTGTCTGTGAATTCAGCTTTATGCCCAAGCCCGTGGTTCACTCTCAAAGACAGAAAAATGAGTAGAACTGGCTTTACATAATTTAGTGCTGTTGATAGTGAAAGTAATTTGTGAACTATAAGATGATTCATTTGTGATCTAAGAGGTGCTGTAGGCAGGATTCAGTTGTGCAAACACAGGTATTTGCTGCTTCTTGCCATGGTCTGCAGTATCCTGCTTGGCCTTTGACCATGAATCATATCTGCCAACTCCATTTTGAGATCTTGGACGCTTGAGGGCACCTCAGACAGTATGTTCAGGTGAGACAAGGTGTGACTAACTCCCTGAAACAAAAGGACACAAAGTAAGGAGGCTCAGTGCTCCTCTGGGTTCCATCACAGCCAATTGAAGTAGATGAATTATCTTGGCATAACCTATAGCTTCTGCAGACATCATATTTGCTTGAAGCTTCATGCTGCTCCCACTGGGGCTTGCATTCAAACAGCACATAAATGCAAAGTCTCACCCCAAGAAATCCCTCTTTCTCCTTGGAGAGAAATCCTTCCTTCTCCCTTCTCCACCCCTGAGCCCACCTCATTGTGCAGCACATGGAGCTCCGTGCAAGCACGGGCTGAGTCCAGGCAGTAAGACTTGCTGGAATGCACAATATCTGCAGGCTCTCAGGACGTTCATTGGAAAAATCCGGTTATTAATTATTGTGTGATAAGACAGCATAATATCTTCAAGGGTTTCTTCTAGTCTTCTCCTAGTGCTTGGGTTTAATATTCCTCCTTACAGCAGTCTCCATATATCTTCTGTAACATGGTGGAATCAGTGCCTCAGAGAATTTTTTTTTTATTCTAGCTGCCAGACAGCTATAGACCAATTAATCTACAAGTATGCACATTTGGGGATGATATTCTCCAGTGACTCAGCAATGTAACAGATGGCAAAATATTTCATATTTATTTCCATTCCATTTCTATATTGGAAATGAACCCAGACATTTTATTTTTTTGACAGTCAGACAACATCTGTTGAGAACACTGTCAGCTGAATTACAACCTCTCTGGCAGGTAGTTGGGCAGACAGCATGAATTAATTTCAGCTATTCTGTATGTGGTTAAGTGTCTTTCTTTACTACATTATTTTCATTACAAGTGCTGGATTTATGGATGCTGACTAGCTTTACATTGTATCCCTGAGAGTTTAAGTTTAGTCATATAAAGATTTGACGCATTAAGGAAGATGCTGTGCATTAAGCAGCAATATCAATGGATTTATTTGCACTCATTCCTTAGCCAAGCCCAATTAAAAGAAGGAATATTTTGGAGGGGCCAGGCCAGTGGCTTGGAGGCGATGCACTCCACTGCTGTGGAAGGAACTCAAGTGTGGGAGTGACTTTGAGGATTTAGTCCCAGGAGCTGGTGTAACCCAGACATATCACAGTCTGAGATATCTGAGCCTAGTGAGAGACTGCCAAGTGCTCTCTCTCCTGGTGCAAGCAGCATCCTAGACTTCTGGCAGTTCTCAAACAAAATTTTTCCTCGGGAAGCAGGTGGGGAAGCTGTGGCCTTCCATGGTGAGAGGATGAGGAGTCTGAGCACTGGAGGAAGCCTGATCTGGGGGAAGGGATTTGGTATTTTTCTGCTAAGATAGAAGGTCCCTGAACAGCAGAATTAGCAATTTCCTCTAGGCTTGTTGTCCTATGGCTCATATTCCTTAGCTCAATGCAGTAACCTCTATTCCTGCCCTCCTGAGCTTATCCACTCTGCCAGCCTCCCCTGCAACAGCACAGTCAATTCTTCCTCTGGTCCTATTTCCCTTCCACAGTACTCTAAGCTCCCTCATGTTTTTTTTTCTGTTGGGCAAGACACTGTGCGTGATGACACAGAGATACTTACTCATTTTCTAGAAAGCACATGGCTGTGGACTGGCCAGCTGCTGCCAAACAGATTGAACAACAGCTGAGTTCTCCTTGCATTTCCATCAGACATTTCTGATTTTCAGCAAATATGTGTGAATGTCCTCTAAGATGTCTACTGTCTGCCAAATGCAATTAGGGTAAACTGATGGACAGATAGGACAGACAGGGTAAGCACAGTTGTGGAAAACTAGGCTAAGAATCACAGTAAACAAGTGAGTAATGAGGGAAATATTTGCAAGACATTAGTTTAATTACTTTGGTTCTGTGCTATCCTTTAACTGACTTTATTCAGTTTTGTCTGGCTTTATGGCAGGAGTTAGATGTTCTTCTCTGTTTGTTTGGTACTTTACATATTTTGCTCACAGCATACGTATGAAGTCATAAGCATTATATCCACTCAAACATCTGCATACATGTGTGTATTTATACATATGTGCACAGATAGAGAGACAAAGGTATCCAAAACCCAAGGGTGATCACTGCTGTTAGTTATTAAAATTTGAATTTTTTTAAGTTTAAAGTTTTTTAAGAGGATTGCTCTGTCAAACTGGATAAAAGTCGGGTGTACAAGCAGATAAAGTAGAAAACACAGACTTAAGTGATGGATTTAAGCAAAGGTATATGCCAATGCCTTGATGCCTGTCTGTGGGTACCAGTCTGGATGTCTGGCAAGTGATGGGCAGTACGTGGCAGTGGCATGGCAAGTCACTGAGCCTCAGGTGGGTCTTGGTGTGTGTCCTTGTGGGTTCATGTTCCATGGCATAAGCAGCAGATAACATGCCATATCGGTGGTTTCTTTCATGGAGTGAAACTAAGCCACTTGCATTTGCCAGAAGCTGAGCCTACTAATAGAGATGACTCGTGTCAGAGTCTCTGGATGTCCTGCCTTGTGATCTATCTGTGAGCTCTTGCACAAGCTTGGAGGAATTTTACGTTCTGCATTACTCGCTGACATTAAAATAAAAATCTAAGCAACCCTTCTTTCTTTAAGTCTCTCAGGAGTACTGCAGTTTGCTACACAGTCTGCTATATAAAGGACCAGGCAGACAGACCTCTGTATGTATTTAAGGCCTCCATCAAAACCCAATTCATGTTATTTTCCAGTGATTCCAGTATTTTAGATAGGCCCCTACACTTCAAAAGACCACAGAAATTACCAGATTTATTTAGAGAAAAGAGATATCTGTTTGGTTCCTCTCCTCGTGAAAAAAAAAAGCATTTCTAGTTGATAAACAGGAATTTCTTCAATTCTGGATGGAAACTGTGAATAAATATATAAACGCGTGCATTAAGACACTGCCATCAAGTACCCGACTAAGCTCCTACAGATTTAAGGCTTCTTAAAAATTGAAAAAAAGATTCACTTGGAAGCCCACTCCCCCCCCACCTTTTTTTTTTATTCATCAGAGAATGCTTCAGTTGGGTTGGAGTTTTGTTACTTCTAATGAATCACATTCCAGTCTGATGTCCATAATCTGGCAATTTTTTTCCTTTAATCTTTTTTAAGCATTATTAATTAATTTATTTATTAATTAGCAAGATGTTACTTGTGTGGAAAGCATTTCAGAAACAAGGGAGAATTTTTGGTCTTAGATTTTATTCTAAACTAGCTATATAACAGCCATTGGCTGTCAGTAGTTACAGTTCTGTACAGATACTTCTTTCTGCTGCTGTATTATTTGGTTATGAAGGTTTTAAGACCAAAGGTAGTGTTCCTTTTAACCAGAAAACACAGCACTCTTTAAAAAATTTTGCAAAACAAGGAAGCCTGATCAAGTTCAGAAAACTTTATGCCCTCCCAGCACCTGCTGAAATGATCTGAGGATGAATGTTTTGCTGATCCAAAATCACTTGGGGAAAAATTTTCCTTCAAAGGTAATCCACATATGTGAGGGTGGAAAACCACATCATGTCTTTAATAAATTCACCATTTCTTTTCTGAAACCTTTGGGAAACAGTGCACCTACCCTTAAGATAACAAAAGCACAAAAGATAACCTTCATGACACCTTTGTCAACCCTATTACAGTGGTCAGGCACAAAGTCCCAAACCTGTTATGGGGACTAATAGGTGGTTGCTAAATGGACTCAATCACACTGTGTTTAGAGGTGCATAATTGTCATAGAACTTTTACCTTTTCCATGTCTGCAGTAAAAAGATGGAAAATAAAATAATTTAATATAAAAAGCCAGTTATAAGGCTGTTCCACCTCCTCTGGAAACAGGAATGGGAAAACTATTAGGAGCCAGGAGTATTTGGTAGCTGGAAAGAATGGAGGGGCAATTAATGCAACAACCCTTCAAGACTTAAAGAGAAAAGCCTGCACGGAAGCTGCAGAGCATGAACTCCGAACTGCATCAGTCATATAGTCTGTTTAAACCAGTATCTTGTCTTCCGCAGGAAATCAGTAGAGCTGGAGGACTTAGCACTACCTAGATAGTGTCAACAAAAATAGCAATGAAAAATAGTGTGGATCAAGGGGTGACACCTATAGGTCTTGTAGTTAGGATTTAGGGAGTTGCTACAGACAAGTATGTCCTTTTAATTAGCCTTCTCACATCCCTTAGATAAAAACAAAGCAGAGGAGTAATCTCAAGAGGAATATAGTTCTCTCTAAATGTGAAAGATGTTAAGCAAACATTCTTCTGCCCGTTGAGACTGTCAAAGTTCTTTTCACTGTAAAGTTTGCGTACCGTCTCCTGTTTCTGTGCTTATGTGAAGAAAGCGAAGGCAAACAGAAGCTTGGAAATCACGTGGGAAAGAGTTTCTTTTATCTGTGGATCTTTCTGAACAAGGGTAGCTTTCTGGGTGAGCAAGAACACGAAACATTTCCTTGGTTAGGCTTGACCTTGATTGTGCCTTTCCCAGACCACTTGTAAGAAGACAGTGATTTCGTTATATGGGATCATGGCTGAAATGCAGTGATTTTACTGGAATGAAGCTGAAATAAGACCACTCCAGAGGATGTGTCCGCTCTCTGTAGGTGATCATGTACTGCATTCTTTCTTTTTCTTTCTTATCCCTCCCATATTGCTATGGAGAGAGACAAATTAAGTCTGTGTGTGGAGTACTGCACAAAAACAGGTGTGAGGCAATGTAAAGCAAAGCCTCAAGGAAGGCTGCAGTGAAGAAGAAGAGACATCACTGATGTGGGGTTTCTCAGAAAAGAAGCCAAAATGCAAACAGAAACAAGTTTCGCTTACATTCTGCCAAGGTCACTTAAATACAGTAAATTGGATGTTAATAATGTTGTGACTTGGAGCAAAAGCCCAGTAAAAAAAGTGACTGAACATGGGCAAGGTGGGAGCTGATGAAGCACTGAGTTAAAGGAGTTTCTCTTGTCTTGTGACTGGAAGCCTGGCCAGGGGGGGCTATCAACAAGACATTTCTCATCCATACTTCAGATTTATTGTTTTGTTATTCTGTTTTATTTGATCTTACAACAAATTAATGCATCCTGTTGAGTGAAACAGTCAGGGGCCTTGCCTGTTACTGCCTGACCAGCTCAAATTGCTACTGACCTGCCTTGTACTCCTTCTGTAAGCAATTACAGCAGTATGAAGCGAATGCAAAGCTCTGAGTCTCCACACCTCCCTGCATGAAAGTGAGATGAACCTAAGGTGTAAAACAAAGGGCCCCTCCATAGACTTCAGCTGACTTTGCAGTTCAGTTAGAGGAAGAAATAGGATACGTGCTGCCTGACTGACAGTGTGGAAATAGCCCTGACCTTGCCAACACTCGCACCTGAGCCAGCCTGTCTGCATGTGAACTGTCCTTTAGAAATCACTGAGACCTTTTATTTGTTCAGATCAAATATGTGCTTGAAGGACTGAGGCAAAATGGCAACCTCAGGTGTTAGTCATGTAGCACTGTACAAGATGTATCATGGGAAGATGCAGCTATGGTTTTTACTAGCATGCACAGTGAGAGGCACATCTCAAAAGACAGAGCAAGACAAAACTGAGGGCTTCTGGAGGAATTTTTAATAAAGAGCCTGATCCTGCATGCTTGCCTTGCCCGGCTCCCTGTGTCATGGAGATGGGGCAGGCAGAGAAGAGATGTAAGGTGAGAGCAAACTTCTGAACTGATCCACAGCTGAGTGGGGCTTCATGCAGTCCTGTCATCCTGGTTGCTGCAGTCATCTACCCCCAAAACTATAAGAGGCAAGGCTGTAGCTCTGTCTTCTTGCTTCATCTGGGAGAGTGGGGCAGGCACGTGAACAGGCAGCAGCTGTCCTGCTGGACTCCACCCAGAAGATCTTCTGAAAGTTGTCTGACACTGACTGCTCTCCCATGGGACCAGTAACAACACTGTGCTCAACACGCGCGATATGGTTGGCGTGGGTCTGAATGAGCCAAAGTCTGTAGGGACCATGGTCCCTGAGGCTCCTTATTTACTTCTTGTTCACCTCCAGCATGATGATATCTCTGCAACACAGGCAGACAGCACGGTCTGAAGTCGGGGGGGCAAATGTCTGAGCTAACAACCTATAAAAATTGAGCTTCTTGCATTAAGCAAAGCATCAAGCAAGCATGCTTTAGATTGCACAGAATTCACATTGAAGGGTGTTGTCTGCCTCAAGTTTCAGAAAGACATACTTACTGAAGTTGTTTTAATATTTTACATACTGAAACAAGCACCATGTGCCCTTCAAAATCCTGTTTCTGTGCCTGAGCTACTATTTCTGGGTTATTTGGGATTAAGGCTGCTGTGCAAATGTTTAAAAGTCAGTATGTGTAGACGGGAATTAGAACTGTATGAACTGTGGAGGTGCTTAGAATTTCCCTTTCATTTCCACCTTAATTGTTCAGGTATTGTTTAACTATAATTATTTCACCTCTATTAATTGCACCTAACTACAGGGAATCAGGCTGCAGACAAACAAAGGTTTTTTTTAAAGACTATATTTGCATTTATTCTGGTTCTTTTCACCACAGCTCAAGATGTCCTTCTGTTAGAAGGTGGTGTAAGATTCCCTTTATGATGTTGTGGTGCATTGTTGTGAAAGGAATTATCATGTTGCAAATTCAATAACCTGCCTTCAGGATCAGTTAGCAAGAAATTATAGGTCATAAAGGAACAAAACCTTGTTAAACTTAATATCCTTGGTAATGAATCAGGAACGGTAAGAAGAGTTCTAAAAATCTCAGAGGTTTTGTTTTTAATCAGCTTTGAAAATTTTGTTCTAATTTGAAACGTGACTTGCAAATGATTATCTTGCTTTCAGTAACACAGAAAGCTTGTTCATAAGGTGAAAACCCACTGTGTGCCAAGATTCAGGCTGGAGAATGTTTTTATGGCTATCTAATAAACTCTGAAAATAGGGGTTTATAATGGAAATGCTGACTGACTCCTTACTCTAACACGACTGGTGGATGCCGCGGTAATGTACTGTGTAATTTATAGGAGTCACCTGTTAAGCCATCTGGGACAGAAATTTTCCCAACTTCTAAAATGTTGGTAACTTTGATTAACCATGTGAACTTCATTTTATAATGATACCAAATGCAGCCTATGCCAGTCTATCGTATTCTTGGGCCATCGTTTCATATTTAACCAAGAAAGTTAAAAAGAGCCTTTTTAATTAGCCAGAAATGAGTAGTGGTGGAAGTTAAAAGGGTGATGCTGGTGCTTTGATTTATTGTTTATAGGTGTCATATGGAGTGAGACCTGGGGTAAAAGAAAAGTTTCTGGTGTTACTCTTCAGCTAGGGAAAGTGGTTTTTTTTAAAAGGGACTTGGGGCTTTTAAAAATTGGCTACACTATATTAGTCCATTGGGACTTCCACAGGCTGGAATAGCGAACAGAAAGGGAGATTAATGGAGAAGGAAGGATGATGGATGATAGTAGGGTGCCATTTATAGGCATCAGCTAGAAAAGCTCTACCTGTGAATTTATGGGAATAGCAATGTCTCTTGCAGTAGTAAACACTTTAATTTTCCTTGGAAGCCCATAAGCAATGAGAAGCAGCTTTAGTTCATCTCTGTTTTATTTTTATTTTTCTTCAAGTGATTTTTCTCATCAATAATCATTTTTCCAGGTTCTTTATTTAGTTCCATAGTGCTTTGAGTGAACAGGTGGTTGCGAGCAGTACTTTCGATACAGCAGTTGGGATTCTTTGTGTGATTTAGCATGGGGGATTGCGGCTACTTTGCTGAACAAGTCATCCATTTTTGCAGATGATGCAAAGCTAAAACACTGAACTTCAGGTGATCATTAAAGGTATTTTGCATGGGAATCAGAGCAATATTAGCCTTTTTCTCACATTGCAACTGGAGTACTTAACATTTTGCACTCCTGTTGAAGTGTCTATGAATGTAACTTGACATTTTCACCCCAACTGTTGCATGGTGTTGCTCAATACTCTTGAACAGATGCTAACATCCAGTGAACATCCAGCTAGCAGTAGTCTTCAGACAGTTTTACAGACAATCTCTGGCCTTGTAGTAGAGCCAGAAGTTTCTGGGCAGCCAGTTGGAGACTGTGGAGCTGACTCCTATGGGAATAATGAGCATCCCAAGCCTCAGTGCTTTCCACACCACATGTAAGAGGCATGTCGCCCAGCTTTGTCCTTCCTGAGTACATGTAGAGCAGATGAAACATTTATGAAAAATAAATCTGAATGAGAATCCCAGCAAAAGGAAAACCCCATAGTGCATAGTCAGCTCTCCACCCTCAGGAAGCAGGTGAAGAAGCAACTGAAACATCCAAACCAGATAGCTATCTCATTGCTTAATGTGCTACTGGCAAATGATCAAGAATTACAGTGATAGGGGTGCAATGAGATTATACATCCATTGGCACAAACTCATATTCCCTGGTGCCTTCTCTTCATTTTAATTATTAAGTTCTCATGTGTCTTTCAGAATGCTAGACACTATATCAAGGTAAAATAACACAGCATTAGTTTGTCTGCTGCTTGAGAATATGTGAGGATTTAGGAGTCATAGTGGACACACAGCTGAGGATTAGCTTTCAGTGTGGTATTGTGAAAAAAGAAGTTGGTGTGTATCAAGTCAATATACAGAGATGATTTCCCCTCTCCACATATTATTTATAGGGCTGGAACATTGCACTCTTGTACTGGAATACAAGAGTGTAGAGATGGGACACTAACACGTGAAGATATAAAAAGCTTGATCTAAATGCTGGCATGACTATTTAATGAATGTCTAAGATCTTTCTCTCAGTAAAAATGTAGAGTAGTGAAAGACTCTAATCTCAATAACATAGGCAGAGCAAAACCCTGGATTCAGTTTAGCGCCAAACAGATACAGCAGAGAAATGAGAAAAATAATTGAGCTACCAAGGGAAACGCTGAGTTCTACATCTCCTGAAAACTTTGTACCCAGACTTTCTGGAGAATGCATATAAGCCAAAAAAATTGTGGGGCTCAGTCCAAAAGTAGGTGAATGGAATTATATGGTCTGTGTTATACTTCTGATCTTTAGGAATAGCAGTAGAAAGGAAGATGAGTTTGAAAGGGGGTTAACAGCCTGCTGCAGGGCAGGCTTAAAAGGAGGCAGAGTACAGGCAGCAATTGATGGTGTTCATAAACACTTTTTCCCTATTTTTAGCTCTGTCTTTTCAGTGACTACATTCAAGGATGGCAAGAGACTATGTACTGTTACATAACTATATGAGTGAAAAGACTTTTCCTCAAAAGTACTTAGGACACTGAGCAGATGGCAGCAACCTAATCCAGTCCAAAGAAGGAATAAGTGAAATCATTCAGTCAGTTATGTTCATTGGGAAAACTCTCTGTGATTCTCTCAGATCTAATGGAAAAAGAAAAGAAAACTTTACAGAAACTGCGACATATGTATAATTTTATTGCAACAGAGCAGTCAGTTGTCTCTTGTTTTCTTCAACTGATATTATTGAAAAGTTTGCTTTTTTTTTGTTTTAATTACCTTTTAAAGCATCCTTAGCAGTTTCTTCTAGTTGTTCATTATTAATTGAACTGATACTGACACAGAAACGCTGTAGTTTGTAGCTCTGTGAGATCAGATGAATTGCAAACTCTGTCTACTTGCTTTGCAGTTGTGTTTTTCTGTGGGAGTCAGCACAAACTGTGGTTGAGTGCTTGCATCTGCCCACAAAGCAATACTGTGAAATGCACTGCACCAAAGCTTTCTTAACATAACATCATGGAAAACAGTTGGATGGAGGAAAGCAGTGGGCAGGACTAATTCAATCCATAATGTAGTCCAGGTGACAGTCACGCCCTTCATGCTCTTTTGGCCAAGTTTGGGGCTGCAGTAAGTCTATGATAGTAGGTGACTGCCTTTGGAAAAATATCTTTCCCTCTACTTCCATCTAAAGTATGACCTCACTGCTGTTGTCTCAGAAGATGCATTTTTCATGTCTAGCCAAAGAACCTTCCACAATACCTCTAACAGTTTTAAATGCACCCCAAATGCCCTCCTTTATGCTACTAGGGAAATTGTGGGCAAACGTGTATTTGCTGAGCTGTATTACACATCTCTCATCCTCACTGCTGTTCTCGGTTACACATGCTCCCACTGATGAGATATCTGAATGAAAAACAGAATATGCAGTAAGATTATGGTTACTGCTAATAGTTTGCTCTGTGAAAATAATTTTCCCCTTAAAATTAATACTGTTTTAATTTTCAGCATTCAGTTAATGGTAAGGCACAATTTCAAATTCAATTAACTTGCCAGGGCATACATAGTTACCGTCAGCAGGTATGGCAGGACAGGACTTCATAGCCAGGGCCTGTCCCACCACCCCAGCCAGGAGCAAGGCAGCATGCCCCAGGAATTTGGGCAAGGGACATGTGGGGAGGTCCCAGGAGAGGCTGTTATTGTCCTCAGGACCCTGTCAGTTATTGCACAACTACAAAGGCTTTCTGTGCATGGATTTGTGCCTGTGTGTAGAGGTGCACTGACCACATTGCACCTACCAGTTGGTCCCCATGTGCAGCGTCAATCACCTCCTCATCTGCTCACTTCCCACCCAGCTCCATCCCACCAATGGATGTTCCCACCAGAAGCACAGGTCCTGCAGGTTGCAAACGCTGAGTCAGCTGCTCTGCAGCAATACCCGTACCAATCTGTTTTAACTAAAAAGAGAGTGGGTTTCAGCAAGGTGACCCTTGGCAGGAAGCCCTGAATTGGAATTGTTGTGAATTTGGAGTTGCATTCCAAATCTTAGTCCTTCAGCTCCCGAATGTGAGAGTCTCCAAATCCTGCCATGCCTTCCTTCTTTTCTGAGTATCTGGTAACAAAATGGGATGAAAAATGTTTTTGCTGAAAGACATTGAAAAATGCAAGTCAGTGGCTATTATTTTCAGCTTTCAATGAGCAGAAAATAGAAGATTGAATTTTGCTTGCAAAGAGCACTGGGAAATAATAACATAGGTGGAAGCAACCTTCTCTCTAAAGTTTGGAACAATAGAAATACAGTTGTGTGTAGCCTTATTCCAATAATGTAGCATACAAATGGAGCATACATGAGTATAAAGCAGAGTATTTTCTCTTCAATTTTTCACATTACCACACAGAAAAACTACCTTAAAAAAAATGTGCAGAATATAACTTGAAGAATGTTTTAGTTAGAGTTTCATTGTCTTTTTTCTTTGTAAATTAATTAAAAGCAAAGAAGGTAAAGCTAGAAACAATTACTGAACAGATTTTGCAAAAAATGTTTTTCACAGTGCAGTAGTTTTCTCCCTGTTCCTCACTAAGAACTGGTATTTATTTACTGTGTCAGATAAAAATATCGAAATAATAGTAGGCAATTTTGTATGACTTCAGATTTTCAGAAATGAATTAATTTACAAATCAGATTCAACCACACCTCAGTTTATAATAATAAAATCCAGATTTGCATGCCACTAGAGATATGTTCTACCAAAATCAGACTTTAGGAGGTAATTAAAGTATATTCTGTATACAATATGTGATTTAAAAACTTCCCTTCTGTACCATATAAGCAATGCCCAGAGAAGGTGTGGGGTTTTGATGGAACTGGTTGAATAATATTATTTTTAAAAAAGGAGTAGATCATAGGATTTGGGTCAGTCCAGCAGAAGGGCTGTTGTATAAACTACACTGCACCCCAGGAGTAACCCTGGGAACATGGGACTCAAAGTATCTTTAGAAAAATGTGACTCAGTGTACTTCTATGCTGCAGAGCTGGTTGATCATCACTTGCTGTGGCCCTTCTCAAGTGTGCCAGAACACACATGCATGCTGTGGTATTGCATCCAGTCAACAAACTTGTGTGTTTGCAGGTACATGTCCTATGGTCCTTGGTACTAATGCACTTCAAATTTTTTCCTAGCCTAGCAAATGATGTGTTCTTGCTATGCTGTGGTCTCCACTTCCCATAGGCATCTTGAGCACTATGCTTTTGGGAAATAGTGCATGACCTACTGTTTAATCCCCTGAGAAACTTGGGGAGATGCCACAGTGGTTTGGCCTCGGATGTCCCCTGTGTCACGGCCAAGAGGCAGGCAGGAAGCGGATGGTGATCAGAGGGGTGGGAATGGGAGGGCTGGACAATGGCCTCGCATCCCAGTAGTGAGGGGAGGTATGGGTCTGCCCATGAGAGGGCTGTCTTCAGATGGTTTCTTCATTTAGCCTTCATTTAGCCTTGGCTCTCTAACATGATGTATCTAGAATGTGTTTTGTTCCCTCTTAAAGTACATGTCTAATGTCAATGAAATGAATTTCCTTCTGGAGATGGTCTCCTCATTCCACTGTCCAAGCCCAGACAAGCAGCTTGGACCAAGCAACCAAATTACTGGCTTAAAATCAGAGGAGGTGGATTCTTACCTGCTGAAACTAGTGCAGAGCCTTAGAAGGGGCAGCATGCCCAGGGAGAGATACCCTTGCTGTTAAAAATGTGTGGTTTATTTTAGTCTCCAGTTTTCTCCTTTTGGCTTGCACACACTAGGTTTTGCCATGCTGGTGCCAAATTAGAGTCCTCATTCATGAAAGAATGTTTTTTCCTGGATGGGCTCTGCAGTGCCGTCAAGGCTGAACTTCTTGACTGTCCTCATCCTCCAAGTGCTCTCAAGGAATTCCTGAGGGACTTTTCCTGCAATGCCCAAAGGACACCCCAGGGTAGTTCAACCCATCCCTGATACCTTTCTGATTGCTGAGGGTCTCCCAGCGGAGAGGATGCCTTCCCAGAATGAGCTTGTGACTTGAGACATACCTGCACAGAGCCAGCCCAAGCCCACCCAGATGTCCGCTGCCAGGTTGGGATAACCTTGGACTCATCTTCTGCAGTTTCTCCATCACTTTAAAGTATGGCTGTCTTCAGATGTTTCAGCCAATGTGTAAACTGCCAGTTAATTCTGTCCTAGAGATTAGAAGATGCTGCCAGTAGCTAGGTTTTCATGTCAGTCTACATACCATCTACATATTACCAATATAAAATACGATTTTCAATAATTATTTTTCTCAAATTTGGAAAACTGTTTAACAAAAATGTCAGCATTTTCTGTGTCACTTTTCCACTTTTTCTTAATTAAAAAAAAATCCACAGGAAAAGATGTAGAATTTCCTGTTAAGAAAATTGGAATAAAATATTTATTTTCAGGCCTCATTAATCACTACAGTTTCAGTGCCTCTGGGGAATCTGTGGTTTCATCCTCCCCAGCGGTCCACACTCCCGAACCAACTGCATCTCCTGTAAAGAGCAGAGGTCAGTCTGTGTCTCGGCTGTGTTATTCTGCACTCTACTATTACCAGAGACACTGCTTGCTGATTTTCTGTTGAGACCCTAAGTTTGTCCTATCAATTTTCTTTGCTTTGTAATGAACGTTTTAGCAAATTAAATGCTCATTGCCAGCAACTTCTTTCTTTTCTATTTGTTGCTTTCCCTGCCCTTCCTAACCAGCCTGTTGTTTTTCATGGTTGAATAAGTATAAATAATTAGCACATCAAAAAAAGCAGAAATCTCCTACTGAATGTTATTGAGTCTGAAAAGGAGGCTGCATCAATCAAATCATTTTTTGCAATTATTTTCTCAGTTCCACTCTGTGGAACTTTCTAACAGACTTGGAAAACATCGATATGGCTAGGCACAGCCTTTTTGGGAAAAGAAGTATCTCCCCATCTCCCTCAGATTTTCCCCTGAGGGTCTATTTATTTAGTGCTGAGCTTTGCCAGACCACTTGATGCTTCTATTCTAACACACAAAAGCAGTTACAGTATATTAAATGATTCAGAGATACATTTTGAAGTAATTAAATGCAGAGCAGTGATGCAGAAAATTAGTCAAAATTAGTGTGAAATTATGATAACCACTGTGCTGAGTCTTGAGTGTGGTGGAAGCTGCAATGCTAGTGGAAAAAAAAAAAGGAAGAATTATGTTTTAAGCCACAGTCCTGGGAGTCAAAAGACCAGTGTTCAGTCCTAGCTCTGTGCGACCTCGAGCAACTCACCTACCTTTTGTTCCTCATCTGCAAACAAGGGTAATCACTGTCTGCTACAAAGCAGGAAATGTATCAATTTTTATAAATTGCATTCTAGATATTGTGATATAAAATGCACTGACACCAGGGTAAGCAGGGTTTTCTTTCTTAGAAAAGAAACTCTAGGAAAAAAGTATTTACGTAGTTTATTTACTTTGGAAAGCATCCTCGGGGATGTTTTCAATGGTAAAGTCAGATGCTCCTTAGCTTTTGGCAGAAGTTCACCATCCTTGATTCCTTCCACATCCCGAGCAATCCTGTTTATTCTGTGTTTCGTATGAAGAACTGTCACTCATTTGTTCTCTCCATACCCCTTCCTGTGCTCAGGGCATAATGCTGAGTGGGATGTAGGACAAAACTTTTGTCATGAACCAGGGAGCAATACACGGCCTTGACTGAGGATGCTCATGGAGCAGGACTTGTGAGAAAATGTCCTCTGTGAATTGTTCTCTTGAATATGCCCTGCAACCTGCCTGCTTCCCGTCTGCACCACTGGCCTGCAACATGCCTCGATGAAGGGGATGGAGCTGGGATTGCTCCTTACAGGGGTGAAACAGAGAAAAGGGTTGGAAACCATTTCATGTCAAAACTGTGTTCTTGGTGTGCGTGGTGGTGTGCAACCAGAGCAGGCACACACTAAGGACCATAAGTTTGGATACAGACAGAGACCAACACTGGACTGGTCCTCAGAGTAGCCCCAGGAGAGCAGTATAGGTATCCATATACATAGGTCCAGACTATCTCTGGGCCTGTCCTTTCTGTGAAACACAACCACACTCTGCGATGACCAGATTACTCTGATGCTACAGCCATTGTCTGCAAGGCTGAGCACCAGTATTGCCCTGGGCTTTTTCTACTCTCTGCTGTCTCTTACCTGATGCTTTGTCTGTGAGCTCCTTGGAGGAAGGACTGCTGTTTAATTCTGTGTCTGTGCAATGTCTCCTGCATTGAGGTTCTGGCCCCTGCTGTTTTTTAGATCATTACTGCAATGCAGGTGAAAATTTCACGCGTCACTTCAATTCTGTTTCCACCAAAGCTGGCAAGCCCTCGAGTTTCTCCCAGTAGGTTTATATATGTGTAAATCCTAGGGTAGGGGGCTCTGAATGATAGACGCCTAGAGAGAATCTGTTGATGTCTGATGGAAAAGACAGACTAGGTCATACTTCATTTGCATGTTGTTACCAGCTATAATATTTCAATAATTTTCATTAACATTTGTTTAAGTTTATGAATTTAAAAAAGGGGGGGGGAGTTAGTGACAAAAGGGTTATATCAGGTGTGTCCTGGGGGAAAGACAAGTTGCAGTCTTGTATGCTCAGGTTAAGCTCTGGACACAGCGGAAAGAGGACAGCAAGCAAGACCGCAAATACGCTAACGTTAAAGATGCCTTGTTTCTGGGACAAAAACTTGGGGAGTCCTTGTTTCTGCCAGTTCTAAGAAGCAGATTCTTCTGAGATGTGGTAGGAGCCAACAACAACAGGAACAACTCTGACAGCCTGGCTTGGCTGCAGGAGTTGCAGAGGAGCCAGGTTAGGTGGTTGCTGCAGCGCCTTCAGGGTATGTCGGTCACTGGGACAAGAGGCACACCAGAAAAGCAGGAAAAGCTGTGGTGAGGAGAACAAGGTGGTGGTGATGTGTCACCTGCATATAACCAATTTTTGGATAGTCCAGGCCAAACCAAGCTGTTTCCTACTTTGAGCAAGGTATTAGTCAGAAAGCGATGATGAGCTGAAGGCCGAATCCTTACTGAGATGGGGGTCTTGTGAGCTGATGCACTTTTCTTCCTTTTGTCTAGGCATACAGTCATCTTGATTTGTCCTTTCACCATCAGTGATGTTTTTTCCAGCCTAGTGAAGAGTGTTTGGGAAGTGCATGAGGTAACCAGGAACAACTTGATTTTGTTTTGTTTCCCAGAGCACAAGTATCAGTAGGTGGTATAGTCACTCTTGTTATGGGGGACCTCAACCTCTTGTGTTGCCAAGGCCACCTGGCCATGGGATTGGATGCAATTTTGGATCCCTTTGTCCAACAAGTCCTCCGTGTGTGGGGCACATGCCAGAGCCTGCCAGATGGCCCCACACTGGCACCCATGGCACTGCTCGGGCACTGTGGCAAAGCAGAGCAAGAGGGAAGTAGCCAGGAAGTGCAGGGCGAGCAAGAAGGCAAAGAAAGAGCCAGTGAAAGAGAAATAGGGGAAAAGGAGAAATGCAGTGGGCTGGAAGGACAATGACAATGGGAATGGGAGAGGAGACCATAAACGCTTAAAAAGCTGATAATAAACAAAATAGCATGAAGCTATTCTGACAGGAGTGGGAAGAAGCCCCTAGAAGAAGCAAATAATGGAAGGTTAGAAAGAAAGATTGTGAGACGGAAGAAGACAGAAGAAAAGCCAGTTAAGTTAAAGCCAGAGACAGTGAAGAAAGAAGGCATTGTGGGTGTGAGAACGAAGAAAATCTTGAATAGCTGGCAGTGGGTAAAGGAGGAGGAGCACACACAAAAAGTCCATGAGCAATCAGAGCAGGGTGTTGAGGCTGCTGGTGGGGAGGGCGAGAAGGTATGGCAATGGGGGCTCTGCACCAGGGTTATCTTCTGCAGGCCCCTGCACCAGCAAAATTCAATGGGAGCCTGATTTCACTGGTCAGTGAGGGGTCTTGGGATTTAGCTCTTTAAGTCATAACATGCTGATGTTACACAGCTGTCAAATTGTGTAATTTGCATTTATATAACCCCTGTTATTCCAATCTGGACTAAGAAAAGACTGCACTGTGCCAAAACCTTTCCTACTTGAAACATGATGAAATATTACCTCACTAACACTGCGTGTACTATGAGCAATTTTAATTAATTAGTTGAGAGCCCAAAGGTTAAGCACACACGGATTACCCAGTGTAATTTTTGGGGGCATGCGTACAAAATAATCAATCTAGGGTTTCCAACGGGAACATTTCCTTCTCCATGCCTCAGGTTTTTCTTCACCACTTCTTTGAAGCTGCATTGAGATGTGTCTACCCAATTACAAATGTAACACAAATGCTGCATATGCTCAGTAAAACCCTGTCTAGAAATCACCATGTGATTTTTGCTTGGGCCTTTTTTCTTTGGGGACTGTTTTCTGATTTGTTTCCTAAGCAGAGGCACATGGGAAGAAAATGCAGCATGAGATTATAAACTGTCATAGTGCATGGGCAGCTGGGGCTCTTGGCAGCCTTTGAGTGTCTGCAGCTTTGGGCACTGACACAGCATCCTTCATGCAGGAAGGGACGAAAGCTCAATGATGCACGCTGTTAAGTGACGCAGTCATGGCTGTGTGGCCCTTTCCAGGGCTGTGGCTGCCTTATTATTGACTTATTTCCATGCAATTTTCTGTTTATATTCATGCAATGTCTAGAGACCCCATTAAAGAGTTTGGGGGTCCATGTTTCTGCATGCTGTACCAACTTGTAGAGAAAATAAAGTATCTAAAGTGTTTGCCCCAGAAAGCTTACAATGTGCATGACTTATTTGGCAGAGGAGTGATTTATTTACGCCTTTCTGGTTCTTTGCTCCCTGCTACCCACTTGTGAAATGTTTATGTGAGCTCCTCTCTGCTAGCTAATACTTCTTTAGTTGAATTATTTGAACTCTGAAAACAAATCCTTTCTTCCACTAATGGATTTCCAGTAGTGTTTCTCACATGTTTCTCCTTAACTATTTCTCTTTGTAAGAGGGTCTGAGGCATTCCCACTGGGAATTCTTTATCAGTCTGTTAGAAGAGAAGGTACTGGTCCATTTTCACGTAAGATCGCTGTCATTTGAGCATGGGGGCATGGGGGACCTGGGAGCTTTAAGTCACATTTCTCGCCTCTCAGCTGACCCTCCCAGCAACAAGCCTGAGGGTTTTCCAGGGACAAGAAAATTGGGGCATAAGTTCCTGCAGCTAGCTAAAGTAATAAAGTGAGGTCACTTTATGTGTGATTGATTTGTTTCCCTTGTATTGTGATGGAGCGTGCTTTCTTTGCTCTACTCCTTTTGGTCTGTTTGATTTCCCATTAATTTTGAAGGCCACTTTGTAGGCTTGAAGTAAATTGTGCCCTTCAGTGTTTGCTGAATTGGGGATATTCGGCACCTTTCAGGTCTGAGTCTTAGCACGAAGCTGAAACAGATGCTAAATGGTAAAACGTAGACATTGTCTCAGTCCTTCTGACTTTTGCATTATCATGATGTCTGCGTATTTCTCTAAAACAGTCATATGCAAAGGGATGCATTTGTCATTCTACTTATTCTTTGCTTCTTGATGTAGGAAATTGTTTCTCGGACATAAGCTTCCCACAGAAGATTGCATTTGATGGATTTACTCTGGAATTTTGGCCAAGATAAATTTTGAAAGTGAAGTCATAATTTACACATGAAATTTCAGGTACAGGACCCTTTTTCAAAGCTTCATTGTGATTTAAAAGTTAAGTGAAAGTTTGAGCTTGTTTAATTTAGCTTTGATGATTGACCTAAAAGTATTTCTCTTTCTGGCTATTTTGGCTTAAGCATTGAGAAAAATGAGGTGGAATGTCTTACTGTGATGTATATGTTTATTTAAGGAAAAAACCCCCAAACATTTAGGACTAAACCCAAAACCAACAACGGGACATGTGAGATAAGTTTGGAGGGAGATTTTTGTCCCATTGTCTTGCTGGAGTGCATTATTCCACATATGGGATAAGCTGGTTGAACAGCCTGCAAGTCCTGCAGGTTTCTTGAGAGACCAAGGTAAAATATATACAGAGCAATTTGCTGCTAGAAGGATTGGCACCAGAGAGCCCTTAATAACAGGTTTTCCTTGTGAGAGGAGCTTCACATGAAGGAGGATGGAGCTCTGGTGCAGCAGCAGTGTGGTGTGCTTGGATGACCTTGGTACACCTCCCTGCTGTCCTCCAGACCTCTTCAGCAAGGCAGAGCACAGAGATGTGAGGAGGTCACTGTAAGGCAAGTGATGGTGCATCCCCTGATGTCTGCAGCTCTCATGCTCCCAGCCCACCACAGGAGCAAGGCATCGAGAGCAGCATAGTCTCTGCATTGCCAACAGTTTTCCACCGGGCGGTGTAGTGGTCTCCCTGCTCAGCCCATTGGCTACTGTCAATCCCGTTCCAAGGCACTCAATGCCCTTATAATATTTTTGAGATCTGTAGACCCTCAGGTCAAGCTCAAAATGGATGGTAGAGTTGTGGCACATAGCTGGACACCAGAATACAATCCTCAGCCGAGTTAGGTGTCTAACTGTGCTTTTTCCTTCCTGCTGTTGTGCTTTTGCCTCTTGCTAGGTTAAAGCATATATTCCAACAAGAAGCATCTCCGTAAGTGGGTTGACACATATCACTCATGAATTATTATGGGAAATATGGCTGTTTCCACCAGCAAAACTTCTCTAATGAGCCTCTGTTAAGATGGGGAGGGGAGTGATATGCCTGGCTCCTAATTTCGTTACACTGCTTCAGGTGACCCCCTGTGTGCAGGAGGCGAGACTGCTGTGTTAGAAGTGCCTGAAGTCGCTTTCCCCTGGGGATGGGCTGCAGTCCCCAACAGTCCTTCCTCTTGCTCTCTAGGGCAGCAAACAAGTGAAGTGCATGTTGTCTGATTTCAGGGAGTCCAACTCGCTGCTGCAGTAGCAAAGTAGATCAGGAGTAGGTAGGTTCTATCACCGAAATAACTTCCCCTCTTCCACTGATTTGAGCTATTCTTTGAAAGTGTTTCTTTTTGCTGAGGTCACACCTTCTGAGTACTGACTTGCTAAATAGAAAAATGGCAGGGGAATATGCTCTGCATAATTTATGGGAAATTAACACAGAAGTAACAAAAGTCACATTTTTCCTGTGGTTTTTGTTACTGTAAAATGGGACTGGATGGGAATCCCGAGTACACTTTAATAATTCCCAGATACTAATAAGAAATGATCCAGCAGCTTGTGGTACTTAAGATTTCAGGAAAAGCAACAAATGACTTTGACTTCTTCTGATCCACATCAACAAGACCACAAACCACTGATCTCCTAAAAAATGGTGCATCCGGAAAACCTACTAGATGGTTTTATGAAGGAGTCATTGTTTTTCAGAACAAAATGAATGTGGAAAGGACAATTTTTGGCAAATAATTACATCTGTAATGGAAAACATACCGGCTCATTAAACTACACTCTTAATCTTCCTCACTTATTTATCAGCTTTTGGTCGAGCAGAGTCTGGGATTTATATTCTGTCCCATGTCCCACAGTACTTTTGTCCAGTAAAAAGGTCATCTGTAAATCTCACATAGGCAAGTGTAACATTTTCCTACAATAACATCACCTTAGAAAACGAAAAAAAAAAAAAAAGATGTGGCACTAAAAGTTAAAAGCTGCCGTAAACCTAAGAAAATACATTTGTTCAGCTGAGCCCACATTAAGCTTGATTTGCTTCATTTGGAAACAGCTGAAACTGGGTAATCTTGAGCTTGTAGTGAGAAATATCAATTTAACATGTATTTGGTGTGCTAAGGGCTGCCCTGTTCTAATTAAAAATCCACTGTGTTTTTATGGCGGTATTCTGGAGGCTGTCTTGATTTGCTGATGAATGCTGACAGGACTATTAAAGCTGTGAAACAACATCACTTGAACGTGGCACAAAATGAAAGGAAAAGCACTGCCATGCTGCTCTTGGGTGTTATTATCCTGATTAAAGTTGGAGCCAAAGTGAAAATCATCCCTGGGCTATGCATTTATTTATTTATTTATTTATCCCTTTAAAATGACTTCATGGTATTGGTAGCTGTGTTTCCTGACAGGAACCCTTAAGGCACTGTGATTAAGTGAAGGAACATTTCTTATTAACCCCTCTTGCTTGTGCCTAGAAGTACAGATGAAGAATAACAGTGTGCTGTGTGTCAGTATGAATATGCAATATGGAGAGCTGGACATGACCCTGACTATTAACATTTCCTGACTGTTGGTTATTAAAAATTATTTTCTCAGCCCAGTTTTGAGCAGCACATCAGCAGGCCTTTGAAATTCAATGGGAAAAGAGTCACCCAGATAGAACATGACCTTTAATTTGTCCCCTTAAATTGCTCATGACAAGCTGAAAATGTCTATTTGCCCATTATTTGCCATGTTTTCAAAACTTTAGGAGTCATTCCCCACAAGCAAAGCAGCCAAGCCAGAGCCATACCAGCTTGGGGTTTTGGGGCCACATCAAAGATCTCTCAGTCCTTTCTGTGTGAGATGGGGAAACAGGCAGGTTAGAAACAAAGTAGACTTCTTTGCACAAGGTCCCAACACCCCTTTTATTTTATATGCATGAATATAAAGATTCTAGAGTGATTTTAATGAGCCTTTTTTCCTGTGGACTGCCATCGTCAGCCAGAACACAGGCAGGGCATGTGGCAGGGTGGAGCATGGGCAGAGGTCTGGGCATGGTGGGGAGCTGGGGATGAAGTGGGATGCTGGCTGGAGATGGGGCTGGCACCAGGAGTGGATGCTGCCTTCAGCCTGAGGAGAGGGGGCCTCCTCCCAGCCTTGTAAGGAATGGGATGACTAGATTTGCCTGATAACCAACATAGAAGTGGGAACAAATGGGTGCTCATTTTCCATCCAATCAAGATATCAAGCTAAAATTAACTGAGGCACAAAGGGATGTGAGGAAAAAGAGTATTTAATTGTCTATACACCAGTGCTCTGAACCTGGTAATAAATCTGGCTGTGTTGCCATCACTGGATGCTGCCTGCAGGACTCACATGCCTGGAATGCAAAAGTCCCTGAATGTAACCTATTTAGGAAGAGTCAAGAGGGGAAAAGGAATCACAAACTACATAAAATGGGCTGTTATCTTTCTTTGAGTCACTGGACATCCTCTCCCTTCCCCTTTTCTCCTCCCCTGCTCCTCCCACGCAGTTTGCACTCTGGTTTCGGGGGAGTTATGGTCAGAGAACATGGTGCCAGCAGAAAACAAGGGGGAGAACGGAGCATGATGGCACGACCAGCTGCCTTAGTCCTGGCAGCTGGTGGGTTTCCCTGGAGCATGCATGCCTGCAGCTGTGTAACATGAAATGTCCTTCACCCAGGTACCTTCAACAGATAGAAAATTGTCCCAGCAGAGGGGAGCTCCCACCTTATGCAGCTGCTTAGGGCTGGGCTTAGCATTTCTGGAGAAGGGATGGAAGGGTGCTGGTTTTATCCTCAGTGACTGCTGAAACTTTGAGAAAAGAGTTTGTGCGTGTGGCTTGTCATTGTACATTCCTGTGAAGAAGAGTGTCTTTGATGGGGATATGGCATCCAGCTCTGATGCTCCTGTCTTAGAAAGGGCTGCTGAAGCCTGGAGATGACATAGGAAAAATCCACTCAAACCGTTCAAGTGCTGTAAGGAAATGTCTTATAGTGACAAAAAAATTAAAATCTGAGCCTGCAACATATTATGTGATGTGTCTGCACATGGGAAAGAGCTTGGATATGTCTCTTGCTGTTCTGTGTTCCTGGCGTGGTTCGCATGAGGTCATGAAAATGACACCGAATGGTTTTCTGTGAGAAAACAGGAGATGCTTCTAATTAGGTTTCAACGGAAATCACAAAATCACAATAGTGGTTTTTTTTGTTTTTTTTTTCTTGGACATGAGTTTGATTTTGACTTGTAGATCTGTTTTTTAGTGTGNATAATATGTGCTGGAATGAAAAAAGCTGTAAGATGCTGGAAGTTTCAGTTTGAATGACATGCTGGGTCTCCCATTCTGTCAACGTTAAAATACTACGGACTTTTCAAGAAGTACTGAATTTTAAACAATTTAGCAGAACTGAATAGGATACCAGATTTAATCTTAGTGGTTAGAAAAGAAATAATCACAGAACTACATGCCATAATTAGGCCATAAGTAGGTTATAACCAGATTACCATGTCAAGATAGCATAAATTCTAAAACACATATTCTGTAGTATACTAACAGCCTTGATTTTAAATAAGAAATAAGAAGTCAAAAAGCCTGGTAATAGAAATAAAAAATCACAGGAACAAATTGATGTCTGCAACAGCCAAAGACAATAGGAAAGAGGTTTGGAAGCTTAGGAACGAAGAGAATATTGGCCATTGAGAGGAGAAATGGAAGAAGTGTCAATTATAATGGAGGAATAACAGAAGTGTTAAGCAAATACTTCTGTTATGTATTTGGGGAAGAGCCACGTGAATTAGACACATTACATGCTGATCCTGATATTGAAATACTTTCCAGTCCAACAGTTTCTCAGAGGATGTTAAACAGCAGCTGCTAAAGCTAGACCTTTTAAAATCAGGAGGTCTAGATAATTTGCATCTGAGAGTTTTATAAGAGCTTGCCGAAGAGCTCTTTGGATGATTAATGGTACTTTTCAGTAAGTCTTGGAACAGTGCAAAGTTTTAAAGGACAGAGCAAAAATTAAAGTTATACCATATTAAAAAAGGGTAAAATTGCAGCCCAGGTAATTTTAAGCCTTTTACCTTCACACTAATCATGTAAAATAGACAGAATTGTTGATGAAAGTCTCAATTAATAAAGAATGGAGGAAGTGAATATAATTAATCCCCAAACGTAGTTTTCAGGGAAAATCTCTGAGTCCAATTTGTGGTAGGTTTTTTTTTTTTTTTTTTTTTTTTAATATACTTACAAGTTGGTTGAAAAGCAAGTCTTGTAAAATGTTTGATTTAGTACTGTGTAACATTTCAATCGAGAACAATGTAATTTACTCCCTGCAGTGTACCAGCTTGATTAGGTGCCATAATGTCATAATAAGTCGATCACCACTGCTGAGTATGTCTATTTTTAGTTGCATCTTGTAGTTCTGGGTCCTGTCTTCTTCAGTTTTTCTAACTGAAGACCTGAAAGGAAATCATTGCAGAGGTTTGAAACCAATGTGGAGATTGGGGAGGGGTAAGTAACAAAGGCAGGTGGCTACTAAAAAAGATAGGTCTTCTGAATCAAGCACACTGGTAAAGGTAATGTCACACTTTTGGGAAAACAGAAAATGAGCCTTGCTTATGAGATAGGTAGCTCTGACTTGTCAGAAGTAACTCTCCAAAGGATGCTGCCAGGCAAGGTAATCTCCTAAATAAGCTGATCAGATCCTTCAGTGTACAAAGAGGGTATCGTAGGTAGGTGCGGGGAGATTAGAAGGGGTGAAAGATTAGAACATCTGTTGAAAGACTAATTGGGTTTAATCTGATTATTTTAATAAAAAATAGAAGTTAAAATTTAAGGTAAAGCCTTAAGGTACTCTCGCTACTTAGAATTGGTGGTTATGTTGCATGAAGGGTCCAGTTAGCCAATGCTAAAAGGTAGAGCTCTGATACAGTATGGGACAAAACAAATGTGACACAACCTGAGGACTGTGAACTGTATCTTGACAGTTTTGGAGTAGAAATAATGCTCAAATAATTTCAGAGAGTGGTGTTAACCATTTGAGCTATATTACACGAATGTGGCACGTTTCCTTCAATGGATACTTTAAAATCAGAATTTTAAAAGAAGATGTGGTCTCATTCAAATAATTACGGTAGGGAAATTTTATGTGTTATTTTTATAGGGAAGATCAAAGCAGAAGAACATAACAAACTGCACTGGTGTAATAAATATATTAATCTGCTGGATGAATAGCTGAGTTTATAATGCTGTCTGGGAAGCTGGGACTGACAGGGAAGAATTTGGGGAAAGGGATGAAAAGCTAAGGATTCTGGAGAGGCAAAAAGAATATGTCTGTACTGAGCTGGAGACTGGATGAAAGGTTTTGGGTCAACTGAGGTTACGCTGAGTGTCAGTGACCACCAGAGTATGCTGTGAAGCTTTGAATGGACCTGTGCTTCCCACATTTTGCTAGTCCTCCGTTGTCCAGAGAAAATCTGCAGTGTACTCGTCCAGTGCATGTCTGATACCACCTTGGTGCAAACCCAGTGGAACAGGTACATCTCATTCTTGCTTTGGTGTCTTCTTCCCTCATGTCACAAGGCAGAACGCTAACTCTGAAGCCTTCATTCCCAGAAATGGTAGCTAACTGGGTTGCTGATACCACGTTACTCATCTTTTTCTCTCTCTCAAAAATCCAAGCTAGCAAACAATCAGTCAGCCTTTCCCTCATCCTTATCACTTACATAATTTTTATTGAAAGAACTGCACCTAAAGCTGAAAAACCAATTGCTCGAAATCTGGGAAATACTGGGAATAATTTGTCTCCCTTGAATCTGTGAAATGAGGTAACCTATATTCATTTGTCTTTCCCTATGGAGCAGTACAGCGTTCAGGGCACAGTATAGTCATGCCCAACAGGTGGATTGGGGTTTTGCAAGGAAGGGACCTCTTGTCTGTAGGGCACCCACTTCTCTGTCTGCAGAAGTTAGTAAACTGGAGTAAATGCTACAGCTGACTGTAGGAAGAGAAAGGATAGTCCCGTGATTAGGGCAGCTTCCTGCTGCTCCAAAGAGCTGCTTTCTACCTTTGCCTTTGTTCCAGGAGATGTCCTAACTTAAGTCTTTAACTCTACAGAGTTGCATCTGTAGGGAAACAGTTGAAGACTGTCACTTCGTTCAAGACTGTCTTTTGAGACTGCTGTGACAGCCAGCCAGGTAGTGCTGAAGAAGGATTGTTGTAGGAGCACCCTGTGCTGCCAACAAGATAGAGCAGGTGAATTAATAGCTCTTTCTATGTGCTGTGATTTGATTTTTTTTAACTTTTTTTT
>VZTL01060950.1:0-52076 GCA_013400535.1 Scopus umbretta
TTTTTTTTTTTTTTCCTCACACAGAGAGTAAACAGGACATCAGCAAATTTCTTTCTTCGGTTAATTTTCACTGTGAGAGTCAAATATAATTTCAGTCAAAATCAAAGCACAAAACTAATTGGCTGATTTCTGGTATTTGCCCACCACCATCCCATCTGGTCCTAAATGGGATATAGGCCTGGCTCAGTGCTCGGAGGCAGCACTGTTTTGAGGTTTTTGGTGCAGCAGAATCAGCATCCCCTCTTTTAGATCCCCACAGATCTAAAAGCCTTGTTAAACAGACTCTTTGATTATTGCCTTTTCTAATTATTGCCTATATGTCATTGGAATGAACCCTGATGAGCCAATACTTTCATTTTAAAATGACGTTCTGGTAAGCATTTTCTCATCTTTGAAATATCAGTGTAACAGAATTATTGTTTGTATCTGAAACAGGCCATTTTTACACGTGTCACATTTGGAAAATAAATCTGCTCCTATGCCCCCTCAAGGCTGCATTAGATGATGTTAAGTGCTCTCATTTTTCTGCTCCTTAAGATATTTTTAACTGGATGAGTCATTAGGTATTCTGGTCACTCCTCTTGCAGATGCAGTTATGATTCTAACAGGGAAAATGTAAATTCTGTGAAATCTCTCTGTGACAACCATTCTCATTACAAGGAATGTTTAAGTCACTGCAGAAATATAGAAAACAGGCCTGGCAGGGTACTTAAGAGGTCATGTAGTCCACCCCCTGCGCCAGGGTAGGCTCAGCTCTGCAGGCCATCCCTGGCAGAGACTGGTCTAACCTGAGATTCCCTCCATGCCCATGCCTGCACCCACAACTCACAGCTCCCCTGGCAGAGAGCCCTGGTGCTAAGTTATTCGAAACCTGTGTTGTTCAACCTAAATCTTTCATGTGGCACTTTCTAAGACTGTTTCTTCTCATCCTGAGATCCTGCAGAACAATTTTACAAATGTTTAAGCTGTTACCATATTTCTCCTCAGCTTTCTCTTGTGCAAGCAGGCACAGTGCTCTCAGTCACGACTCCAAGATTGTGGACTCACAGGCTTTAATCCTGGTGCTTCTGCCCTGGTTTCTCTCAAATTGACCCCATCTTTCTTAAAGTAGAGCTGAGATGTTACCAGTGACAAACAAGGCAGAACATACCTTCCATACAGCTCCTTTGTGCATCCTGCTGTGATGTTGCATTTTCACAGCAGCGCAACATCACTGACTCAGGTCATAGGCACCCGCCTGCTCTTATGCACCCCAGAGCCTTTACTAAAAAGCAGTTGTTTAGTCCACCATTTTCCATGTTGTATTCATACTGTAAATTTTACTACCTACACTATTTTTTACAGACCACTTCAATTTTTCAAAATAATTTTGAATTCCAGTCGTGTCTTCCAGCTTGTGTCCTGTACAGAAGAGCTATGTTTTCTAGTGTCCAAACCATTAAATATTGAATGATACCAGATCCAGGAGAAATCCTAGCACAGATTTACTTGTTCTTTTCTCTAGAAGTATGGTTTTCCAACCAGTTGTACAACAATTTCACAGTGGTTTCAATAAAACTGTTTCCTTAACTTACTTATGAGACTCCCCTGGGAAGCAAAGTCAAAAGCAATGCTACAGCCAATATAAAGAAACCTGCTGCTTCTTCCCTCATTTCTTAGCTATATAGGATATTAACCTTATTTTGCCCTTAGCAGTGAACCACTTTTCCCCTTGCTTTCATATTCTAGCAAATGTTCTCTCAAGATACTGTGTTCTTTTTTCTTGTTACCTCCTGTATTAATTCTATTATACTCTATGCCTTAGTCTTTCTGATTTTGTCCTTGTAGGTTTGTGTTAGTCTTACATATATCTTCTTAGAAACTTGACCTACTTTCCATGCCGAATAATTTTCAGGTCACTGAAAAACTCCTGAGTTAGCAAAAGTGGTTCCTCACTACATTTCCTGTATCTCCTTCGTATGAAATAATCTGTGCTTGTCTTTTTGAGGCTGCCTTTTTAAGAACTTCCTTTAAACTCCCTTTCTCCTCCTGCCTCGCTTCTCTCTCAATTCTCCAAGTTGAGTGATGCTCCCTTTCTTCAAATCCTTTATTTTCATTTTACTGCTTTCCTTTCTTCCCTTGCTAGATGTCAGGAATACCATTCTTTATGATCCCTGTGACAGGGTTTGCCTTCTCCCTTCACCCTCTGGGCCAACTACACTTCACTCGGCAGAAATGAGATCCAAAAGAGCCTTTCCCTCTCCAAGAACCAGATAATAATCTCCATTGCAGCAGGGCTGCTTCCACTCCTCTTTTATGCTCAAAGATTTTCAGCAGCTCTGTTGCCTCCAACTGCTGATGTTCACAGCAGGCATACGCAACAAGCATGCACACCTTGGAAACATGCCTCTTCATCTCTCCCTGCCCCCCAAAAATCATAAATGTACCATGTCCATTAACCTATCAAATCAGTTAAGTAGTAATTCTGATTGTGAATTAAATTCTTGCAATTTGTTTTTGATGTTTCTTATATTAGCATGCAGACCTCCAAGGTTGTCATCCCACTGTTTTCTTNCAACTAAGCTACTAAAGCCAAGAATGAACCCTTAAATGATGAATTCATGCCCACTGTTCATCTGAGTCTAGACACATGTGTAGAATTACCTTTATAAAAAAATAAGCTGTGCTAATAAATACCATGAAGTCATATGTGAGAACAGAACTGTTCTTATTACCAAGTCTGAATTTCATTCCAACCTGCAAAGTATTGAAAAGTTTTCTCTTTGACCCTGTTTCTGAAAATCTCAGATTATGTGAGAATCCAAAATTTTATTAAAAGCTGAGCAATTCCTTATGATTACAGAAAGAAACTTGGAAATATGCACCCTCATAGTTCAGCAGCAAAACAGCAAATTGAAAGACCTATGATTTGTTGTTTTTTTCTTTTTTTTTTTTTGATCTTGTTATTTGCCAGTGAATTCTGTGACTAAAGATTTTGAACTGTTTGGACTTGCCACAGTGCCAAGTACGTGTAGCAAATGTTTGCAGGATTGAGACCATTAGCTGAAGTGGTCTGTTCTGACATATTTTCTTACCTGCTTGCTTGAGACAAATAGAGAAATAAAGTAAGTGCAATGAATAACCTAGCTAAATGTCAGTGTTGTGGAACCACATTCATCTTGGTGGCCACTTATTGGACAGCTGGCTGTGAAAGCAGAATCCCTCAGCGGGGCTTTAATGTAATGCTATGAGCAGAAGTAATTCAGATTAGTCATGGCACTGAATCAGGGCCATCATTAAACTGTATATACTGCAGAAAAGCATTTCTCATCATTACCCGTCATCATCCTCATGCTCACTTGGAAAGTATTAAGCTACTGTATTAAGTTATTTAGATTGTTAGTCAAATAAAAAAGAGGTATTTTTATTGCTGCCTTGGCCACTGATATTTTATCAGCCAGTAGCAGTCTTCTCATAACTTAATCAAACCAAAGGCCATGCTCAGGGGAAAGCCACTGTACTGAAGTGAAAGAAAATGACCCTGCTATGTTCCTAAACTTCCCCAAGTCCTGGAAATCTCCAAAGGGAAGGGCTATTACACCAAAATATTACTCCAGTATTTCAAAATGAGGATAATCTAACTACAATTTTAAAATTACTTTTAATTATTTGTTATTCTGTTCCTTGCTTCACTACAATAAAATAACTAATGGAGATGTTAATTTACTTTTCCCTCTGCATGAGGAAAGCTTTTTGGGTAATATGGAGGTGTACAGTACATTAAATTACGTTTCATTTGCTGAGGAGAGAAGAGAAACCAGTTCACAGGCAGAGGGGTTTCCTCTTTCTTTCAGTGATAGTAGACATGAACCTCACAAGCAAATGGGCAACACTTGAACTAGATGTGGAGCTCTAAGGCCTGGGTGCCTGCAAGATAAAAACTACCTCCACCTGTTAATTGCAAGGGAGGACTGAGAATGGAGAGGAAGACTTGTTTACACTTGCATGGGTTGCCTCTTGATCCCAGTGGAAAAGAGCAACAAAGAGGAACTGGCCAGTCTTTTCCATCTCTTTTCCATCCGTGCTTGACTGAAAGACAGCAGCCATGTAGCACAAGGAGCAGCCTGGTCCCTCCTAATGAACAGAGCACAGCAGATCACAAAGAGCAACGCTGGGAGAATTTGCTTCTTCCAAGTGGATGGAGCTGATGGCTCCCTCGGGTGCCTCAGCACAGAGCTGGACACAGCTATCATATAAAATCATAAAAATTTCTGTGGCAGCTGCAGCAGTTGTTTACGTGGGCTAATAATATTAGAATGTACTCACAATAAAGTTGTAGCTTTTACTGTGACTTCGCAGCTCAACACAAGGAGAAGCACTGACTCGGTGTGATAAACAGCTCTCCCAAGAACTGTACTGTAAAAATTGTATTTAGAGTAATAACCCAGACTTCTCATGGCCTGGGATTCCTCACATGAGCAAAGGGTCCTAATTCATACCTTTTCCCTGGTTTTACCTGGTCTGTCTCCACTGACAGTGGAGTTTTTCTTACAGCTTGTGACACTAACATCCAGGTTCGGGTACTGCATCTGCCCTGGCAGCAGCCGAATCTCACCACTACTGGTGCAAGTAAGAAGGCTACAAAACTGCCTCCTGCTACTGGGTGATTCTTGTTTGGCCTGAAGCAAACTGGGACCAAAGGACAGGCCCCAACAACTCAGGATATTCACCAAAAATTGAGATTTGCTATATAGCCTGCTTCTTCACCATCTAGCATGCTTTTTTAAATTATTTATATAGGCAGATTGCAGACCTCTTTAAGGCACCGAGCTGACAGCCACTTGTGTCCATGCTAAGCAGCTGGGATCAGTGTGGGTACCACAAACTGATGTTCAGATTGCCAAATACAGACGTGCAGGAAAGAACTGTGCTAGCTTCTCGCTTGCAAAGATACAGAGGCAAAACGCTGGAAGTCAAAACTGTTACCACCTGGCAAACTGAGCTTGAGCCTCTGAACAGTTGAACAGCACTGGGAAATAGTTAAACTCAACTCAGATTTGGATTCTTGTTTCAAAAGACTGCTAGCATACAACATTCAGAAATGTTGGATCATTTAATGCAGTGACTAGCAAATTCCTACTGGGCTAGAGTTTGGTATTTAATCTTCTCAACAGTTTCACTAAGTACAGGAAAGCAGCTGGAGATATTTTCTTACACAGGGGAAGATGCTTTTTCCATATATTAATGAGAAAATAGGATTCTCACTACGGTATTGCTGTTGCCTCAACATGCTGTAGTTGAACTCTCGTGCCCAAGGCTACAAGAATTAAGTGGGTTTTGGTCCACTTGAAGTCAAAGCTGAAACAGGAACACCCTTCTCCATCCTCATTTATGGCGACAGCAGGGATATTGGAGTGACCGTGGCAGGGAGCGGATGGCAGCGCACTGCTTGCTGCGGGCACAGCTGATGCAGGCGAGCGTGACATGGATGCTGTAATTTAGCACCGCTGACCTCCTCGCCCTACCTCCCCCAGCAGCACCTGCGGAGGCAGAAAGGTAAAACTGCCATGTCCAGACACAAACTAGCACAAAAGTCTGTGGGGAAAAATACAAATCCCTTCTGGATCCTAAATTTAGTGTTTCTAAATAAAAAGGATTGATACCACAGTGCCTTTTTTCTTCTCCAAGATGTAGCTCTTAACAGATGGTAATGAACAGTTTGGAATTAAACTGTATCCTGCTGCATTTCTAGATGCCTTTTTACAGCGCTACGCTCTGGGCCACATCCTCACCATTCACACTTACTGGGAGGTAATTTTTAGCTGCTCAAGTAATTATTGCCAAAATGTGATTTCAGCTATAGACACTGTTTCTTCAACACCATCAGATGTCTGCATTTCCACTTCTCACCATTGGTGAAAAGTGAGTGACTAGAGCTCAGAAGTGTCTTACCAGGTTCAAGCTTATGATTTACCTATTGAGAAAGAAAAAGTGTTTCAAGAGTGGCATGCCTGGCAAACATTTCATTAGCAGAATGGATAAAACACTTGAAAACTAATTGCAGTGAGTAAAATGCCTGCGAGAGGATAAGCACTCCTCAGGCTGCCCATGGTGAGACCATGTCATGAGCTAAGAGGCCAAAACTTGTCTTTTCCATGAGCAGCTGTTGTCACCAGAAGGACTCAGACATCACTGAAAGGGGAATCCTTTATGAGCATCTTCCATTTTCTCTCCTGTGCCCTGACTAATGGATTAAACTAGAAGAGTTTGTATACCTATGCAGTCTATCTTGTTGAAATAATATTGCCACCATCTTATTGGTTTAAGTAAGCAGATGAATAAGGTTCTTCCTTTTGATTGTGAAAACCAGAAATAGTGCTCAGCTACCCTTTGAATGGTGCCTTGCTTTCTGATGGCAGGCTAAATTAGAGCTCCTGCTCTGGTGTAGGGATGCTTTCACTTTACATTTAGGATAATATGANTGATGATAGTGATTGATAGATAATGAGGGAGCTTATCGTGGGCCAACAATTAAACAAATACAAGTTGCATTTTCAAGGGAAAGAAGATGATAAGAGGTAAATCAACTAGAGCACTCCAGAAAAAATAAAATAGAGCAAGAAAGTGATAACCCCTGTTAATGGCAGCTAAAGATCAGGGAAAACCTAAAGATCAAAAGAAATTACATTCATAAGGAAAATATGTACCTTATCAGGATGGATCAGCAGCTTCAAAATGATCAGTTAGCATTTGAAATTTCAGATTATGAAATGTTGACAATTAAAGCTGTATTTTCCCCGCCAGGATGTCAAACAGTGCTCCTTGGAGGCCTGGCTCATTAGGTAATTATTTGAGCCAGTCAGTTTCAGCAAAATTGCGAGCATGAAGTAAGCTTGGAGCTCAGCAGAGACATTAGCTGTTATTGGAGCATGACTTTTGGTTTGATTTCTCAGTAACTCACTGAACGCAATAAGAAATCGGTGGCCTCCTCCTTTGCAGATTTTATTATGCTCCCAGTTGGCACCAAGTAATAAGTGATTATGAATATGCCTTCTGAGCTCTTCAAGCTCCCTTTATTGGTTATAAGCATGCTAGGAGCCTGTCTGTGGGCAACCCAAGCCAACAGCAAGGAGGTTGAGCAGTGACAGGCTACCGACTCTAACACACTCCCATTGCTAGTGTTATTTTCAGGTTGTTATTGTTTGGTTGCATGGAATAAAAATAATGTACATACTAAGGGGCTAAAAATGGGAAAACATTTCATATGACAAAAGGAGGACCAGTTGTTCATCTGAACTGTCTTACCAGCTCTTATTTTGCCAGTGCTGGTTTGTTAGTTACCTTCTATACCAGGCCAAGGTCCTTCTGCCTCAGCAGCCAGCTTGGGCTTGCTGCTGACATTGCAGGATCACAGGGGAATGCACTGTTACGAGGGTGCAGACACTCTAGAAAATGTCCAACAAATATATCACGCAGAAGAGAGAGGCTTCAACACCTTGGACATTTCTAGAAAACCAAGTTCCTTAATTCCTGAATGTTTACGATTCCTACATGTATGTTTAGGGATAGGTGGTGTGGGCTAACCAGGGTAAGAATTTAGCCCAGCTATCTCCTGACCTTTGAGGCTCTGAGCCTGCAAATGCTTAATCACAAACACAACTTCTATTTGAAGCAGTTTAGGTACCTGCAAATGCAATAACTGTAGAAACAAAGACTATAAACTGTTTGGTTACAAGTTCCAGGCTATCTATTGAAATAACTTGCAAGGGTCTCTCTGTCTCAGTCATGTAGGTAGCACATGATGCTCTCAGAAAACTGTGGGGGCAAACTGTGCTGTCTAATGGCTCAGTTCACAGATCCCTCCATCCCACCTGGAAGGTGTGCTGGCTGCATCTGTCTGCAGTCTTGCCTTCTTCTGGGTCCACTCAGTATATGTGGATGGGCAAAATGTGCACCCCTCCCCCAAATGAATAACCTCTGAAATGCCTGGACTGCCTGTAACTTTGAGAAAACACAGCAGACACTCTTCCTCTTCTACCCAGCTGGCAGGAATGTACTGAACTGCTCTGAAAACAAGACCTAGCTATGGATGTTTATTCTGTTCCCTCTTCCCTCCCTTCCTGGAAAGCACACTGAAAGGAGGACATTGAAAAATAAGAGCTGAAGGAAACTGAAAAAAAGTTGAACTAAATTAAACAGCTCTCTGCGATATTTAAGAAACTGGAAATTAGCAAGAGACAATGCTTAACCACACACAGACACAAGTACACACTGAGGCACGTACATATACATATATAGCAACTATTTTAAAATTTAGTAAGACTCTTCCCTACTGTTATCCTGCAGTATGTTGAAAACAGTGTGATATTATCACTGCTTAGAAGCTGAAGAGCAGGCAGATTGTCTTCCTCTCAGTGCCAGCTGTGCCAGCTGTGCAAGTGGGCTTTCTGTAATCCCGCATCAAGATAATGCACTTCTAATCTTACCCTTTAAATGCGACTCCTGAAAAATGACACTGAATCCCCTTCCTGTCATTGCATTTTCTGCAAATAACCATATTTTTCCTTTCATGCTTCAAAATTACTATGCTGGCCTGAGCAAGCCTTGTGTTCAGATGATCTTAATTCTCTGATAAAAACTCATCATTATTTTACAGCTGCAGAATCAAACACACAATTGCTTCACATGTATAAGAATTACCTAAACAAAAAAAATCCCTCCAAAGGAAAATTCATTATAACTTCTTCTTCCACAGGCTTGAAACACCGGCATGCATAACCTGATACTAGGATCATTTTATTCCTGTTAAATTTGGATTTTCTCAGAAGAGATTAAGTCCAAAACCTGGTCTGCAGTCCTTAATCACAGGATTAGTCACAGTGATTCCGTGAATTTCTTACCTGTGTAATGACAGCAAGATCAAGCTACTAATTTGTTTTTTATTCTGAAGGGACAGCAGCAGTATCTTGGGTATTCCAAAATCCCTCTTACCTTTGTATCTATGCATCTGTATATCTGAACCTGTGTATCTATGAATTTGTGTATTGGACATACCTGCACCCTTGCTGAACTGGGAACAGTTACAGTCAAGATAACAGTTATTGCCGACAGCCTCAGGGACATTATGGACCCAGAAGCCCCTGATCCCCTGGGTTACTTCTGTGCAGTTTAATCCCTGTTATTTACAAGAGTCACCCCAACATCTTGGATGGCCTGAGCCTCCAAGTGATATGTAAGTGGGCAAGAAGACTGAAGAGTAGTAAAGTATTTTCAGTTTCAAAAGCCTTTTGAAACACCTCCTAATCTTTTGTGAGGTGGGCACCCAACCAACCTTGTTTCAGTTTTACAAATGAAAAAAATTCGACCAGGCTTTTTATGAAAATTTACAGAAGTCCAGTCAGGTTTGGAAACAAAATTTCTCGTTCCATTCTTGTGATGGGTCATATCTAAAATACTATTTTCCTTTGCCAAAACTTGAAGTTCAGTTAAATTAAGAAAAAGTGTGTGATACGGAAGTATAATGTGTAGAACTCCAGAGGTGAACACTGTACCAACCAAACAGACTAGGGATTATATTTCCTCAACATTTTCTGTTGTCAACATAGGCAGACAAGGCAGCTGTTTGTACAGCCCGGAATACTGAGCCCAGTATACTGCCACCATTGCTACATTCAGCTGTTTTCCCGTGTTGGGCGCTTCCCAAAGCACCTTTTAAAATGTAAGGTAATACTGATTCTGGAGACCAATAGCAGGGTAAGAGCCCAGGCCCCAGGGCCGCAAACAGCAGTGCCAGCAGAAAACGCAATTAAAGGCCTATCGTATAAACTTTTGTCTAGAGAGGCTCCCAGCCTTTTTTAAGGCTGCAAATTCCTTACATACAACGAAGCGCAAAAGGATTCCGCATGAAAAAAGATACAGCTGTTCCCCAGTTAATGTTTACAAATGATTGAAGCCACTGGTCCCGCGGACAGTTTTTCCTGGGCAGCAGAAAGCTTTGCCCGGACCGGGGGTGGCACCGGGAGCGCAGGAGGCAGCAGTGCAGCGAGGGCAGCTGATCGCTGCCTTGCCAAGGGTTCAGCGGGAAGAAGCTGCAGCTACTCAGAAAAACCCAGTTAATTCCTTGAACCGGTTTATTTACACAACCTCCAGATGAGTACACATAACATTGCCTTTGGAAATGATCCAGCTCCTCGCTTGGAGCTGAAGGAGAAGTGCAAGCTTCCTGTCAGAGGCCATTGCCGCCTGTTAATTTGCTGCCAGGTCTGCAGTGAGCGATGGGGGACGATAGCCTTGTCACCACGCAGGGCTGCCCCGGCACAGTCTGCCGTGCCAACCCAACGTTCGGCATTGCCCGCTCAGTCCCGAGCGGGAGCAGCGGTGCATCGAGTCTCCCTGCTGCCTCAGGTGCGCCTGCCTGAGCCGGCTCCGCAGAGGAGGCCTTGGTATTTTCCGTGTGGTTTGTCAGTCTACTGGGGAGTGAATGGGCCATTCAGCAAGTGCTATTCTTCCCCCTGAACTGGTGAGGAAACATGGAGGAATGCCGGAGGAGACTCCAGTGGGCTCCGGCTGGTTACACAGGAGCCGGAGGCCCCTTCAGGGTAGCAGGAAAATGGAAATTTAGCAATAAAAGGGATGCGGGAGCCTGCCTTCTGAGCCAGGGCTGCTGCTGGGTAACGACGGACATGTGTGCACGCAGACACGCAGGCACACTGCCTCTCCAGTCCTCAGGTTTTCCTGAGGGGGATCTTTCATCCAGCCAGAGCGACCAGAACAAGCGTTACCAGTGGACCTGCCGGTGGGGCTGGCCTGGCCGGAGGCCAACAATAATAAGCAGAAGTCGGCGGGGTCCCCACTGAGCAGACCGGGGATACTGGTGCTTTTTTCAGGCTCTTCGTCAGGGACGTAACTACGGTCACTGTCGTCCCGGGCCTTGAGTAAATTCACAAATGCAGGGGTAGCCAACGGGATTAAAAGTGCCAGGAATGGGAGAACTTCACTGGGTGCTCGTGGGGGAAAGAAATTGCTAATGGAGAGAGCAGGGAGAGCAGGGGGGTGAGGGGGTCTGAGGCAGATCAAAGCAGAGACATGCCGACTGAGCAAGGGAGCAGAGGTAAAATATTGTAAAGCAGAGAGGACTGTGAAGGCCTTAGAGAAAGGGGATAACGAGGAATAGGAGGGAAGCACAGGGAGCCCCAAGCAGAGCAATCTCTGGTCCTTTCCCTGTAAGGCTGTTTTACAGTGCAGTGAGTCCAGGGCCATCTTAGTCTTAAAAGAGAGGCAGGGAAGGAAAATGCGTTCCTCCTTCTTCACACAGAACTGCTCTAGAGAAGGTAGAAAAGGTAAAATAAAATGAGGGAAAAGTTGTATCAGCAGAATAAACAGTCTTGATAAAGACTGGTATTTTGAAATTTGCCTGAAGGGTTTTGCAACTCTTTCATGATACAAAAATTGTGGGAGTGAAAAAGGGATGAGATTAAATAAATGTAGGGGGGACAGGACACAAAGGAAAGTATTTCAAAGTTAGCGCATTATGTTTCTTAAATATATAAGGGAGGGTCATTCCTAAACTGTGCTGTATTTCCAAGGCAGAAATGGGACAGAGCAGCCACAGTCCTGGAGGAACAGGAACACTTGTGAGTCAGCTGTAACACTTAGATGTCAGGAGAAAATGCATAATTTTTTCCATCCCAGTATGAATGTTAGGGAAGGAATAAGAGAGGAGGACATGTCTTATGCCTTGATATCTAGAACAACAGCAACAAAAAAATCAAGGGATTAATGGATGATGAGGACTTGCAATACGTGGGCCAGGTTTTCGATACAAGTCCCTAGCATGGGGAACCTCATAAATAAGGAGATAAGGGAGGGCAGCGTGCTGGGTGCCAGGGCTCAGACACTTTGTCTTTCTCAGTCAGCGATACCAGTGGGCTGCTTTAGGCCTCCTAGATGGGATTTTCAACATCCTAAAGGCAAAGAACATAAGAAAATGGCTATTGACAGCTGTTCCTTCAGAAAGCAAAAGCATGGTCTGCGAGTGAGGCAGTCTGCAGTCCCACACTGTGTTGGCTCCACTCTGCCTGTGAGGATGAAGTCCATCACAGCAGCTCCTCCTCACAGTCACCAGGCACAGGCTGCCGCTCCCACAAAAGCATAGCAAGGCTGGTCTATCCGTTGCCTGTCAGGGGACTTGCGGAAGGCCACTGGATAGGGCAGTGGCTGCAAAATCACTGTCACGACAGGAAAAATTGCACTGCATTGGTAGAAGTTATAAAACAAACAAACAGTTTCTTCATCTAACTGTTGGATTATCTGTGGTCATGGGGACTGCCATGTCCAGAGGGACATATCTACCTGCTACCCCTATATATTCTGCATAGGCAGAAGAGTTTCTGAGGTATTGAAGGAGTACCCAAGTATATTAGAATATCCCACTCAGTGTTCAGCTGCCTTTCACAAAATCTGGCCTAGAAATATCATTTAGGTTGGCTACAATAGGGCAGGGACCATGAAGAAAGAGAGGTTTATCAGCGTGAGCGAGTTAAGCAGGGAAAGAGTAGAGGAAGGCCATCATAGACAAAGCAAAAGGAGGAAACATGTTTTGTAACAAACAGCACGCTGGCAAGGGGAGGTGGTCTAAATACCTGGAATATGTGCTTTGGGTTTCCATTTGGTATAGATCTCAATTTGCTGTAAGTTTCTAAATCATAATTCTTCTCTGGATTATGCATTGGTTACCTTCAGCAAAGTAGAGTGAGAGAGCACCAACCACTGCTAGGAAACCTTTCTGATAAACATGTTCCACTGAAATGGATCCAGACTGCTAAATTTCTCTTTGTGGAAATCAAATCTAAGTTTACAGTGGAAGGGTGGAGAATCTTTATTTATGGAGATTTTTAAGAACAGATGAGACAAACGTCTGTCAGCAGTTATTTAACAGAGCTGGTTTTGCTTTGGGGCAGTCTTGCTAGAAGACCACTCAGGGTCCCTTCCTAAATGAAAAATATCACTTTGAATACTTAATTTTTACTTAATGTCAAGAATTACATTTCTTTGTTCCCCCAACATTTCAAATTTCAAAACAACTTTATGATTACAGATTAGTTGCTTTTTTTATGATCTGCAGTGGTAGGACTGCAATTAATCTGTGAGAATAGCTGGCGTTTTCCTTGCATCAGCCGCAAACTCCGTATCTCCATTCATTTCATGCTTAGTAAAACCCCAAGCATTCTAAGGGAAAGAGTTTATTATTGGCTTCTCAAAGGTATCCAGAGTGCAGATAACTCCTAAGTGGTTTTGTCATTATTTCTCTGCTATTCTGCTACTGTCAAGGCCATTTCTTCTGTCCTCTTTCATTAATCTGTGTTATGGAGATAAAATTCAGCATCTCAGTTTCAGCAGCTGGAAAAAAGGTGCTGGAAGACCACATGACCGTTGTCTCTATGTATCACCCAAAATACTGACCCTACAGTATTTTCCATCACACTGTTCGAGAACCAATGTTTTTTTAAAAACAAGTGGCAAAGCTCAAGCAGTATGCATTCTTCGTATTTCAGTACTAGTCAGATGATGAACAGTAGCTGAGAAAGCTGCAAAGACTTTCATTACTAACTGAACATACTCATAGTACTTTAAAAGTTAATGGCACCCAACACACCAAGTATATGAAAGAAAGGAAAAACTGGGTAACACCAGAATGTGGCTTCATGATTTCAGTATATAGACCTGTACCCCTGAAAAGAAATGGAAAGACAGCAAATCAGATCATGCTTAACTCATGCCATGTGCAAGCTCTGGCAGAGGATTTATGCTACATAAAGCCACAAATTCTTAAGATTCAGCACAGGTTATTTCATGTATGTGAAGCAAGAGACTGATTTTGGTGATCCACTTGAGGACAAAATAAACACAAAGAGGAGATTTACTTGTGGTTATAGATGTGCTAATTCCTGTAACAGTCCTATTACTAAGAGTCTGTCAGCACTACCATTTAGCCTCTAAGGTATATAACTGACATGACACAAGTGATGCTCGGCAGTTATATTACCTTTACAGCTCCAGAGAATACCAGAGCATGCCCTGAACTGGGTTCTACCACTGCACTATTACACATAAGGGAGAATGAGAAAGATTAAATGGCTGACCAAAAGTTATGTGCTAAACCAGAAGCCGAAAAGAATTAATTTTTATTGCCTGCATAATCTTAGTCCACTGAGTCACTCAGCCTCTCCACAGCTGTAAAGTTCCACGAATCATACTCTGGAAATTGCTTCTCAAGACTTTCCCTCCTAGATCAAAGAGACATTATTGCTTGGAGCAAAATGTTTGCTGTTGCCCTTTCCACTCTGTAGGCATTAAGGGATGGACAGACAAACTGATGGCCAGTTGCAGTCCAGATGTAGCACAGTCAGGTTAAAATGTGCCCAGAGCTGAGCTGGATGCAACTTGGATGTGTTTGCTTGAGAAGACTGCTGTGATTACAGCTGGTTCTTGGGCTGCCCCTTTAGCCATCCCTCTCTCGATGTATCCAGGTTGTTGATGTCTCCTCCACCTCTACCTTCAGGCAGTCCTAATAAATGGTGAGGGCCAAAGAGTCCAGAAATGGGGAATCCTCTCAGCTCATGACCCTCTTCTAGCATTCTGGAAAAGGGCTGGCCCATCTTTGGGGAATTGTAGCCATGCTGGACACAGGGCTGTCCTCAGCCCCTCACAAGTCCAAGCTGGATTTGGGAGACCATGTCAAGGGCTGGCTACTAGCAAAGACCCTTGACAGGGCTATGTACTTCATAGAATCATAGAATCGTAGCATCATAGAGTACTGGGTTGAAAGTGACCTCAGGGATCATCTGGTCCAACCTTTCTAGGCAAGAGCTCAGTCTAGACAAGATGGCCCAGCACCCTGTCCAGCTGAGTCTTAGAAGTGTCCAGAGATTATTCCAGTGGTTGGCTGTCCTCATTGTGAAAAATTTTCCTCTCATGTCCAGTTGGATTCTCCCCAAGAGTAACTTATAATCATTACCCCTTGTCCTCTCCATGTGACTCCTTGTAAAAAGGGAGTCCCATCTTCTTTGCAACTACCCTTTAAGTACTGGTACATGGTGATGAGATCACCTCTAAGCCTCCTTTTCTCCATGCTGAAGAGACCCAGTTCTCTCAGCCTTTCCTCATATGTCAGGCTTCCCAGTCCTTTGATCATCTTGGTGGCCCTTCTCTGGACCCCCTCCAGCCCGTCCACGTCTTTTTTGTATAGTGGGAACCAGAACTGTACACAGTATTCCAGGTGTGGCCTGACAATTGCTGAGTAGAGTGGGATAATGACTCCTTTATTTCTGCTGGTCATGCCCTTTTTGATGCAACCCAGCATCCTCTTGGCCTTCTTGGCCACAGCAGAACTTCAGGACCACCTAGAAAGCTTGCCAAACTTAGTCACATCCCAAATCTTTCTAAATAACACCGAGGAATGCTACGGGCATGTAGAATAACTCCAGAAGAGGAGAGCACAAAAGACTCGGTTAAAGACTCAGGACTGTAAACACCTCATGAAAGTAGAGCACAAGTCTCACAACACACACATCTAGGATGGATAGGAGCTTTCAGAAGTCTCTGGTCATGACTTTGTAATCCCTTTCTCAGATGAGCAGGGCTTATTAAGGCAAATAATTGCTTTTAAATCAATAGGAAGGCTGGTATGAATAGTAGGTTTCAGCTCTTGCTGCTAAGGTCCGCTCACGTTGCTTTACACCGTATTGTAGGACTTCTCATGCCCCAGCGCAGTGAGGGCTGGACACAATGCCTGGGGAATCAAGTCTGCTGCACACCCCCAGCAGAAGGTTTCTTCCTGCAGGGCTGCCAACCCGCCTCATGTCACAGCTCTGGGAGAAGGGCCGGGCAGTTTGCAGAGAAATTTTAGAAGCGGTTTGCGTTGTGCCTGTACATACAGTCTCAGTGTGTGAGAGCATGGTGCAAGGACCAAATCGTTACTCTGCATCTACAATGTCTCTCTTAGATAGGCTCAGATCAATATGCATTGTTTCAAATATGACCTTCACAGTGGATACTGCAGCATGAAGAGCACATGATAGCTCTTACATCACTAAAAAAAATGTTTTAATAGCAGCTTTTAGCTGGAGTCATCAGTTTATATCATGGGGTTTTTCCTCAGGCTGTTTGTGTTGTTATCTCACCCAATCTTCCTTATTAGCCAGATAGCAACTTCCTACTTAGTTGATGAAGTTTCTTAAAATATCTACTCTAAGTGATGAAAATAGAGCTCAAAATGTGTTTATCTCCTAGCCTTTTAATGTGATGTGCTATGTTCTAAACTGAAACAGATGAAATTTTTGCTTCTGTCTCTGGTTATTTTTCTGTCTTTTTCATCCTAGTCTCTAGTCTTCCTTTTTTTATCCACAGTTTGACCCAGATAACACATTACTCAAATGTCACATCTGACTTGAGTTCTGAATCTGTATTATTCAAGTGACTTTGCTGTTCCCATTAAGTAAAATGATTTAGTTCCAGAGCTCTTGATTAGAGAAAATGAAAGATCAAATCATTTGTCATTGAGTTAGGATGATGATAAGGGCCATGATACTTAAGGTGCAGAATTATTAAAATGTCACATATGCCAAGCTGTTTGTTATTTTGACAGTCTTGCGGCATTCTTCCCTATTAAGACAGAATGATACATTATTTACAAAAAAACCCAAAATAAAATACTGAAATTAAAGAAAGTTATTGAATGCTCAAGACTTGTATAAATCAGACTGTTCCTCAGCCTGGACAGAAGAGTGTGAAGTTCAGCTTCTACTTTTGAAGGATAAAATTTGTTAGCCTGTAGTCCTCAAGGGACAGGGGCTGTGCAGTGACTCTGAGAGATCAACAGTCCCATTCTCTAATCTTTGCATGACCTGCCATTGCAGCACGGTGGAAGCCCCTACCTTCCCTTTGGCTTCCCCAAGGGTGATGGCAAAGTCCTCGTCACAACAATGCCACAGTTGCCAACGCAGTGGGGTGGCCCAGCCTCTCCTCGGAAGGAAGAACCCCTTGCTGACACACATTTTGTTTCAAAGCAGAAGACTATTTCTGGGTGCCACAGGGCTGACTCACCAGCCTGAGTTCAAATCCCCAACCACAGGATTCAGTTCCTTTTACTTTACTGCTTCGGTTTTATTTCTTCAGAATAAAAGAAGAAGCTTCTGAACACATGCTGAACATGTCCTCAATGTCTTTCCCTTCTGTGCTGAGCACAGGCTCAGCAGAAACTTTGCTCTGCACCTATCTGCTTTTGGAGATTAGAGAAGACTGATGCTTTTTTCCCCCTTCATCCCAGGATCAGAGTTTTCAAGGCAAATATCTGAGAGTCATAAATAAAGGGGGTTCTTCACCCATCCAAGGTCCATGTTGCTTGTTGACATAAAGCTCACATGATCTGCAAGCTGTCACCTCATATTGTCTTGCATGCAGGCCTTGGCAATCACCTGCCAGTCACCACCTGGAAGACATAATTTCATCACTGCGAGGGATTCCCATTAAATGTTGTGCAAGCACACATGGCAGAACTGGACCCCACAGAGCTATTCTTTGAAGACCTATTTGTAGAGCACTTTTAAAGGGATCTGGCTAGCTAATGATCCTACAGGCCTGCTGAATCACCAATTCCAGTCCCCTGCTGTCATGGCCAATCATGTCTTGTCATTTCTTTAATTAACAAAGATCTACATTTAAATTAATCATTTGTTGCCCATGAGAAATGGAGGCATTTGACAGACCTAGAAATCTTTTCCTGAGTTCCGGCCTAAATTTTATTTACAGGCAATTTATACCCATCTGTTTTTGTGCCAAGTATATCCTTCATCCTGAATAGCTGGTCGCCTTCCTCTACACTCACCCCTCAATGTATTTATAGTCAACTGTCATAACTATCCCCAGAATTTATTTTGCCAGGCTAGACAAGCTGTGCTGGTTTAGCTGCTTTGCTTTTCTGTTGATCGTCACTGTGGGCCTGTCTGTATCCATTCATTTTTTGGGTGGTCTTCCTTGACCAGAAGTCAGACTGTCTGGCATAGGACTGCAGGCAACTCCAGGGGTAGTTTCACCTTGGCCTTATAACATGTTATAAACACTTTTTCACTGAGAATATTCCATTCGGGTTGGCTTTTGTTTTTTTGAAAGGGACATCACATTGACAGCTTAATCACCTTCCTGTAATTGATTAAGAGACCTGTGTCCGTCTCCTTTCTTGGCATGTTCCCATAATAAGAGTGAGTGTGCGCATCAGGGAATGCACTTCACCAGACTGGTGCTCACATTCCCTCTATTTCAAATGTTTGGGGAGTTAGGCATCAAGGTTAAGCTTCATACCAGGTAACATGGCAGCCTAGCATAGCAAGACGTATGGTGGAAAGGGATGTGACTGTGTGGAGCAGGGAGCTGCCTCCAGGGTGCATGTTAGCAAGCTCTGCAAGGCCAGTGAGGAGCTGGCTCTGGGCACCTGGGAACAGTAAAACATGAAGAGCTATTCAGCAAATTTGAGCAATCATTAGAGGCAGTATACATCAAGCTAGCTTCAGATAGGCTAACAGAAAATTAGACAGCAGAAAAACATTGGAGAGAGAAGGTTCAGAGAGAAATGAACCCAAGTTTTTCTGTGGCAGGGCTCAGAAAGCAAACTTAGTTTTAGCTGGTCAACAGATGCATTATTTAAGTTGCATTGACTAGGATCAGACATTGTTAATTATATGCAGTTACATTATATAGATTAAGACAATTTCCTGCTAGTAGTGGTAGTAAAAGAGGAATAATATAACTGTCTTGTCCCCAGTACGCGTGTGGAAGTCAGTATTTGCTTGCACCGTTCTCACTGCAGATGGGCTGCTGTGGAGCAGGAGAGACGAATCCCTGGGCCGAGAGAGCAACAACATACAGGAATGTAACTTTGCAGCATAGTGTAGTGGTTATACGTCCACATAGGAGAAAAGCGTTCTCTAGTTTCAGCCCCCTGCTCCCTGGATTGATTCTGCATCTTGTGTTGGGCAGTCATCTGTTTAAATTTTTGTTTTAGTGATTGAAATAAGGCTTACAAAGAGAACACCAACAAATTCTGAAGGATGTAGGCTTACTTTCAGCTATGCTCATTTTCAGCTGAAAACTACAGTTTTACTCTTAAAACCTCTATTCCAGGATTGTATTTCACCCAGCATTTAACCCAAAAGCTTCACAAATGCTGTGATCATTTTTGTCTTTCCCTTGTTTCTATTTTTTTTCCATAACTGAATTCAACAAACCGATGAATAACCTGGGATTTACTGACCTCTGATGGCTAAGTTAAAATCTTCCACCTTTCGTTTAAACGTGCCACTAAAATGAAAAAATGCATTCAGGATCTACTGCTTTTTTGAGCAGCTTCAAAAACATGTCTCCTTCTTCTGGTGGCAAAGAATCATTTATCGTCTGGGCTGAATATTTTTGGATGATGTGAGTAAATTATCAGTCACTTTCCCATTCCTTGTAATTAGCATGATAAGGGGAAGACGAGAAATTGGGGTCCCTGGCTTAGCGGTTTTTAATCAGTTTTGCATGCCCTGCTAATAGGAAAGAAGCAGTGCCCCTCAGCAATTTTAAACTGTTTACCTATGGACAGATTAGTTTTACTGTATGAGCACATTACCTGGGCAGTTTCACAAAATATTCATATGGGAAATCTGACTGGAAGAAGTGAGTTTTGCATCATGAACAGGATTTATGAAGACTCTGGCTTATTCTGACCTCTGGTGATTGAACATGCAAAACTAAATCCCAGGCAGCTCAATGCTCTGCCTTGTCAGCCTCTGCATCCCGCCGACCCCTGGCTGCAGGCAAAGGAGGAGGCTAGTGTGGGGCTGGAGGCATTTTAACCTACTTGGATTAAAATAGATTAAAAACAAGGCTTGATATCATTATAGGATCTAGCTAGCTGCGAGTATTTTAAGTGCAAGCTGCATTTTCCCTGTCAAGGTCAGACAAAGGGCAGGTCAGTCCCATTTCCACCTCTGCTAAGGAATAGCCACCAATGGGACTGCCATTCACCTGCTGCTTAATGTCCCTCAGCCCAAAGAATCACAAGTTATAATTTGTGTTTGTGGTGGTGGCTCATAAGGTATTATCCTGTTGCCAACGCAGAAAAGCAGGCAGAAAAGATTACAAAATAGATGGATAAATATTATTGAAAATGGGATAACAAATTATGCACCATAGCTGGATGCTGTCTAACGTGCAGCATCATTTTTCAAGAAAAGCATTGTGTTTCCTCTTGGAGGTTTAACTGCATAGTCAGAATGAACCAATCAGTCATAGATTACCCTCAACTATCAATGTGCTTTTACTGGTTTTGTGACAAAACCCTTCAAAGCATTAACATTTTTTTCCCATTTTTTCTATGTAATATAGAGGTGCCTTATTATATCAGTATATTAACAAGTTAGAGTAGCAATAACTGTGATCATATGATAAACTAGTTTAGCATAGGGATTTAAATCCACTGCTTTTATCAAAATACCACTTATTGTACATCCAAGTTGGCAGTTATTTTATTTAAGACTGCTTTATAGAGTCAGTGGTATGCTGGTAACCTCGTAGTTCTGAAGATCCTGTGTCATTCTTATGGAAAGAAGGGGAGCAAAAGATCACGTTTTTAATTTTGCCCATCTCTGAGCATCAGATTTTCACAGATGAGTGATTTCACACAGCTCTGCTTATCCAGGTCAGATCCCACAGGTAAACTAATACCTATTCATTAGCAAGGGCCCTCAAGGCCGTTCACTGAACTATAATTTCCTTGTGAACATATGGTGATGGTCTTACAGAACTTGTAGAAACCTACAGTACAGACTTCTGCAACTGAGTGGGTCCTTAAGATTTTTTTTGCAGTCAACACAAGGTGTTTTTAGGGTGCAGGTTTCTTACCTGTTTGGGATGCCTGCTTTAGGATGCACAGACTACGTGAGCCCCTCCTCTGAGAAGGGCAGCTCTGCTCTGTAGATGTCTACTTGTAGTCTCCAGCATTCAGAGGTGGTGAGGGATCAGTCATGCATCTGTGGGCGCTGAACCTTTGCTACATCCACATGGGTGTGTGATATTGGCAGCAGTGGAATAGGCCTGTCTCCATGTCCCCACACCGTGTAGGGACAAGTTGAATGTCCTTTTGATATTGCAACAGATTCTTAAGCTCCATCTGGGTCACTGCATTTTTAAACTGTGCTAAAGCATTGCCTCCCCTGGTGCAAAACAGTGCTACCACTGGGCCTGGCATCGGCTCAGCCAACCATCAAGGCCTCTGAAGACTGATGGGAGAGAGATCTTCTTTTCTGGCAAGACAATATAGCTGATTTTCTTGACCTTTCTCACTTCTGGTCAGCAGGATGGAAGTTTACCTGTGATTTCTAAAAGTGCTCTTCAAATTGCTGAAGAGAAACAGCTGCTTCTGGGGCTGCCCATTTCAGTGCTTCATGTTTTCAGTATCACCAGCTTTCCCTGTATGATATTGTCAATGGGACGTGACCAGAGCCACAGGAGTAAAACTTATGGAGTCATCAGTTGCCACCTATGCTGTGTTTCTCGCTCCTTTCAGTTACTGCGCTGGGAATGCAAACCTGAATGGAGCAAAGTGATAAGCTGGTCAGCAGCTGGATGTACAGCAGCATGGGTTTTCAAGCACAGCAAATCTTGCTGCGCTTCCTCATTCTGCTCTTTTCTCCTCAGTTTGGTCCCAGTCTTCTGCAAGAAGAAAAGCAAAAGATGACCAGCACCTGGAGATCAGCACCAGTACAGAAACAATGATTTTCTGTAGCTCTTTGTACAGTTTTAACTCTTCTAAACAAGAGCCAACTCTTATTACCTATCATCATGGCATGTTCACTAAGCCTCTGCATGTTGGAGGTTGCCTACTGCAGACTCTCCACAGTTACTGGATTTAAAAGCAGAGTCTGCAGAATTCACCTTGTGCTCTGTTGAGGTACTTGTACTGATGCAAACATGTACCTGAAGTGATACTGGTCAAAGTCACACAGTAGATTCATTATATCAATAATAAAAAAAAGAAAATCAGGCCAGGTGGTCTCTCCTCCTGTAGTTCAACCATGTTTCACTGCCTACACCGCCAGGAAGAAAGTGTGGGGGTTTTTGGTTATGATTCTCAGATTTTTGATGCATATGTCCGCCTCTAAAAAGTCCTTTTTTACTGCCTACAAAACCACCCAGTGCTGAGCTAATTTCTCAGGAAAAGAGATGTAATGCTAAAAAGAACTTCTTTGGGGTTTGTTGTATGTAGCTGTAATGCTTATTTACTGTATTTCTGCTTTGCGCTGTGTCTAAGACAGATCTTCAGTCAAAATACAACAGCTCTTCCTTTACCAGACATGTACCATTAGTCCTGTTGGTTTCACCATCAGATTACATACTGATTTCACAGTCTGCTTCATTCACATTCAAAGTCCTGAGCCAGGGCTGCAGAGCAGTCTCCAGCTAATCCGCTCTTTGGTTATGTTCATTAAGGTCGGGAGCAGCAGGATGCCATGTTTGCTTTGCCTCAGTTATTAACTTAGGTCAGTTGGAGACAGGGGCATGTGGCAACTCTGTGCTCTGAATTAAGTTATGAAATCCTCTGCTCAGTCTGTATCTTGGCACTTAAAAGAAGACTAAAGAAATACTGGTTCCCTGCAGAGTAAGTGCTGATAATTTTATTTTGTAGTTATTAGTTCAGCACTCTGAGACCCGGCTGTGAAGGGTACTACATAAATGTAAACAGCTGGAGTACCTTCCCTCAAGCACTAGCTGGTCTTATTTAAAGTATCTTAAATTATAAAATTTACACTGCTTCCTTTGGGAGGCTGTATCACAGTCTAATAAATCTCTGCGCCAGGAAGTTCCTGAGATAGCCAGGCACATTTTCATGTGTGTACTTTGCCCTGTTGCTCCAGCAATGTGTCACTCACCTTGATATTTATGGGCTACAAATATTATACACTTCAGAGATGCAGCAAATTAAAAAAGAAAATTATGAAAATCTAATGGAAGGATCACCTACAGGTTACAGAAGATGGTGAGAGAAGTGGTTGTCCTGGGTGACTACAGTGGTGGTGGTGATGTAAAGCACTTCCACCCAGGACAAAATCTTCTGTCTATGAAGTGCAATGCTTTAAAAATAGTTCTTTGTAAATGAATCCCTGCAGCCCCTTAATCCCTGTTGCTCTTTCCATTACTTTCAGGGTACTTGCATCTTTCTTCTAAGGACTTAAGTGGTTAGGACTATAAGCAGCTTTTAAGGGCAATCTCAAGAGGAAGAAGAGGAAGAATGAAGGAGTCTATTCCCTGCCAACTGACATAATTATTCCAGATCACAGTCTTAGATCCCATTTGCTCTTTTTTAAGCAGCAAAAAAAATTTGGCATGAGGATTATCTGTGTAAGAAAGAAAGGGCAATTTACAAGCAAAAACACCAATTAATTTTATTCCAAGTATTAAATCAGGATCACATGGTTAACAACAAATAGTGGGGAGAGTCTGGTTTTTCCCTTTGTCAGGTCAGGTGTGTGCCCTCCATTATTTAATCACAGGGTCCTTACTATGCCAGAACCTTGCCAAAACTACAATGTGAGCACAATACTTACAGTTATTGGCTATTACTGTTTTATGATTTTAAAATCTAAGTAAAAAGGAATACAAGCAAGCAGTACAGAAATGCTATTTCAGCCAGTTTCTTGTTCAGACCACTTTTTTCTGGATTTAGATGTAACTTCTCCCACATCAACGGTGAGCCTTATCTCAGTGTGTGTCACAGACAAATAAAGCAGTTTATAGATTAACAAAGAAATATCACCTAAAGTTTTATTGATCTTGCTTGCATTTATATAAATATTTTACACAGAGACAGAAATAAAAGATTATTACTATTACATATGAAACAAATGACAGTATTTAATTTGAAAGAAGCAATTCAGTAAGCAGTCTGGAGACAGGCAAACTATAATTCTTTAACTAAATACCACTGTTTCTTTCTGCTCATCATCATCTGCATATAATTCTCTGTAGCCCCCTCCAAAATGTTTTTAGCATTTTGCTTCAGCAATAATAATTATTTGGGCAGTTTGGAAGTGGAACAAGAACATGAAGATGAATCAGTGCATGTTTTCCCCATACTTCACCATAACCGACAGACGCCTTTGGGAGCAGAGTTTTGGTGGAGCAGCTTTCTATCAATATCACAGTAATGAGGTTTCATATTTAAATCCTGTTACAAGGGCTCTGAATGAACAATTAGGAGTTGAGAGCTTTTCCTCATTATGTTATAAGGCCTTTTCCTCCTTCTCCTTCCTTCTCATCTTCTTCCTGCTACTGGTTGTTTATTAATCTGTGGGGGTGTTGCCTGGCAGGGGCAAAGAGCTGAAATGAGCCAGGTGCATTGAATGAACATAACCACATTAGCAAGAGACAACAAGTGTTATCGAGAAGATAAATCATTATAATAAGACCAAGTGAAGAGACCTATAAGCTACAGGCTGGGGGAAGTTGTGGGATCACATCAGGAAGAGATTACTACATGTTTGCATGCTCTTCTGACTTATCCTAGTCCTCTACCATTGCTGTTGCCCAGAACAGGGTGCTGGAGTAGATGGGACCCGCGCATATCAAATTTTCTGCTCCTATGACATGTCTGAGCAAGGGAGCACTCAAGAGGGCAGCAAGTTTTACTTGGTGTAGTTTAGCCCACTTTCTAAACCCACTTATTTCCACACAGTTAGCTTTCATTTTTAAAGCAGCCCAGATACTTTCAGTGTCCATGTAAAAAAAAATCTTCAGCTGTTGAAATATCTCTGTGACTCATTCAAATTTGCAAAGACAGCCTCTAACCATAAGGAATCATCAAAAAAGGGCAAACGTCATCCTAGGAAATTTCTCCGTTTTCTCTCTGAACATGATCAGCAATTGCTCAAATATCAAGAATTCATTCCTTACTTCATGCTTCATAAGTTGATAAAAAAATTAGTTATTTGGCAATGCTCACACATTTTATCAATATACATTGAGATGTCCTTTTATGTTAGTTGCACTTCCATCTCCCCAACTGTTAAATGCAGATATATCAGATTGATTGGTGAATCAGATGTTACTGACCTGGGGGGGCATTGTTGTACTTACAGTTCATTATTTAAATCAATATTTGGATAATATCAAGAGTAAATGGGAGCTATGGGAAATAAGATCTCAGTCATATATAGCATATATGAATCAATAAAACATTTACTCCACCAGAAAGCAGTACAGCATATATGAACATAAGTGTTTGACATACCTGCAGTTTCACAGGAAGGCTCTTGCAGCACTTGGCAAGATCAGTCACTGGAAAATGATGTTTTAAAAGCCCCTGTGAATCACAGGTAGTTACAGTATGTGATCTGAAACAGACAGTTGCCATTTTTCTAAATTACAAGCAGCCAGCTGGTGTTTAATTACAATAGATTGATATTTCTTAAACTGTCAAGAGTTTTCAGCGATGAGTAACTCATGTTAATAAATTTTAGTGAAATAAGAAAAGACTTTGATCTTAAAAGATCAGGCTTTGACATTAAGGAGACTATCACTCTCTCTTGTAAAGATAGTGCCAATAACAGAAATCTAAGGAAGACAAGCCTTAGACAGAAAGGAAATTCATAAACAGCTCATGATTGATAGATTTTTTGTTTGGTGGTTAGTATGCAGGATGACATCCGTATGCTATTTACATGTGCTGTTTGTGCCATACATAAAGACTGCAGGGAGTAGACAGTTATTGTATGGACAGCCAAAGTCATGGTCCAGTGCATATTTGAATAAGGTGGCAGGTGAGCATGTGCCATATGGCGTAAGAATTAGGGATCATTATAATTCCAGTTGTGCCCGGAAAATGCTAGGTATGGCGAGGAGCTCTCTTCGTTCATTGGGAAGACCTTTGTTTGGAAAGCCAGCTGCCCACAGGCCCTTTGAATAACACTCCTGGAAATGTCTGGCTCTGAATTTTGCTCCTTTCTTCTTCCCCTGCAGCTGCCACTGAGACAGTTGTCATCTGCCAGTCCCACAGAGACAGCCAGCAAGGCGCCCGTTGACCCTCTGCTGCCTTGGGAGTGCTTTCCTGGGGAGAGGGAGAAAGAACAGGGACCCATGGGCTCTAAACACCGGTAGATGAAATATTTAGACTTCAATGGGATTTGATCTGTCATCTGCTTCTTCTCTCCTATTTTTCTTTCATCTTACCTGTATCATGACATGCTCAAAAATGTCATAGTGTGGCAATTTACACTGGAGAATAAAGAGCAATAGCTTACAAAAAAAGTTTACAAAAATCAGCATTATTAATGTTCTTTAATTACTAATACAAGCTAACAAGACAATCTTGTTAGTCTGATGTCTGAATGCATATTTATACTCCCAAGTAAGCGCCCAAGTTTTTGAGATCCTGAATTTCGTTGGCTGTGGTGAGTCAACACATGTGAAAATCAGACCGATGTGTTCAGGTCGCTGCAGGTTCAGGTGTAGCTGCTGAAAGCCCCAGCTGACACCCAGCTCTTTGGGCCCTGATGGAGCGACTGAGGCCAGAAGAGCCCAGCTGCACCTTACACAGCCTCGCTAGCCTGGTGGGAAGACAAATCGGAACCAGCTGCTAATGCATACTCAGACCTTCCTTTCTGCAGTGTACCATGCAAAATAAGTAAAGGATGAAAGAACCAAGTCCTACCAGCACGTACCTCCATTTTATTGCTAGAAAGGGATCGTGTATACTGACCCAGGAAAGCAAAACTTTCAAACCTCCAATATGGCTAACACTCTGCATAGGTCTCAAATAGGTCTTGATGGCAAATATTTGCCCAGTCAAAAATGGGAGTGCACTCTGCAACAGCAACTTTCAGTTTCAAGATACAACTTCTTAACACATTTTAACATTTCAAAGTCAGTGAAGCTACACTACAGAAAAATATATCCTGCTGAATTTAGTTATTTACTCTCCTGCCCTAAAACCTGTATTTATATTGGAAAAGGTGAGGAAGATCTTTGCAGGTACACTTCCAGAAATCTGTGGTGAAGGTGGTTGATGACTGGGTACAATGGGCCTCCTACCCCCTCCCTGGCCTGGCACCTAAAATGTTGCTTACCCACTACCTGTCACAGGCAGGGCAGGTGGCAACTTCAGGATGACATTTCTGAACCCCTGGATTATTTTATCCCATAGGATAAATATGTATTTTAAAAATGTTTTACCCCTGAGGATAAAATATGTCTCAAAAGCACAAGTGCTTTTGCAGTAGTAGCAAACATCCACAGTGTGGTGCCAGTGTAATGGCGATCTGGGCCTCCTCGCGGCAATAGTGACAGCTTCTGAGGAGAGCCAGTGCCCGATTATTTTTTTAAACACTGAGACAAACACAGTCTTCCCCTTCAGGATGTCCAAATACAGACACAGCTCAAGGTGTTACTCTTTTAGGGCCACTTGTTTCTACTCTCCCAGACTTATGTCAACCAGTATGGTTCAACCACCTCAACTGGGTACCAGTCTTTTAGCAGGGTGAGCACCCATGGCAAGGCTGAGTCCAAGACCCATCAATGATGACAGACACATGCGCCTCCTCCAGCACCACTACCACCCCTTGGGATGCCCACTCCCACCAGTGACTGCAGAAGAATCAGAGGAGAGTGGGGTGTGAGTTTTCAGACTCTTTCTGGTGGCAAAATGGGTTTCTAAATACTTTCACCACAAGTTTCATCTTTCTGTGGAAAACCACAATTTTGTCTGAAAACAAAATCTGTTTGTTTTCATTGATATGGACCCCATGAGGTGGACAGGCAGGTGATCCAAACCCAGCCATGGTTTGAGGAGCATCCTACCAGTGACAGACCTTTTACCTAAGGACACTTCGGCCTCAGATCTAAAGGGGAAAGCAGGTGGAGAGGTGCCTCGGAGCCCCAGAACCTCTTCGTTTTTTGCTAAAGGAAAATTGTCCTTAACGGTGCAGAAAACCCTCTGCAGAGCCAAAATCATGACAGTGGAGCCTGGATGGACTGACACAGCCTGCTGAAGTGTCCTGCAAGAAACAGGCAGCTGCGTCTAGGACTAGAATAAACTACAAGTAAATGACTTACTGGTGTTTCTCGTTCAAGACATATTCAGATCTGAATGAGCTTTTCTGGAGGCTCCTTGTCAGTGAGTTAAGCAGATAAAGTGAGTTAAACCCTTGACAGTGAGCTTAACAGACATAGAGGAAAGAGTCCTAGCTTGTTTTTCCTGAGCTAATGTAATGCTCTGTAAACAGTATCTTAAGCAATGCTAATGAATACTACTTGTCTTTAGGAGCTTGTTGCCTATGTAACTAGCAAAGGCTGACTTACACCTCTGCCTCCCAGACCTTCACTTTACAGAGTTAATCATTGCCTGCAAGAGAGACTGTAACAGTTGTAGTGCGGGGTGTCTCTACCCCAGGACTATGCAGCTTTGGGCCACTACCAGTATGAACCATAGTGTTCCCCCACCTCACACATGGATGCGTATTTGGAAAGTTCATTTGTAACTACTGCACTTGTCAGTTACACAACACATTCTGTCTGCTTGGCCCCAAAATATTTAGTGCATGGCGTTTTCCTATCAAATGTAATGTAAGAGTCTGCAAAAGTCTCATGATTTTTAATGAGTGCAACCCAGAAGACTGATAGCCCTTCAGTACTGTGTGAGGAATTAATGCTTTGTGACATAGATTGCAACACACTTCTAAACTAAAGAGCTGTTTATAACAATAAAAATTGGAAGGAAATGAGGAATTTGTGCAATCTGTAACAAAATAAAAAGTGTCCGCAGTAATACATCGTCAGTTGAAGACATCTACTGTATGGCTATTTATAGTTTTGTTACTGGGGTAGCTGGATGAAGGTTTTCTGTAGGAACAATAAATGTCTGAGCATTTAAAGCCTGACAGAAATGAGTCTGTATCATTCACAACTCTGGTAATACATTTTAGACCAAGGCCCTTAAATATGTGAATAATATAGGTAGAATTTTGCAACATTGTGTAAATTATTAAGGAACATCCAGCAAACACCAAAATCTGCCTGTAGCCCTAATAAAAGGTGTGAATGGATGTCGGCTGCAGGAAAAGGCGAAGAGGAATAATTTAACAATAAAGCAGTCTGCGTAACATGAAGGAATTTCAGTGCAGAAAGGGCTTTGCAGAAGTAAGAAGTCAAATGTTTGCAGAAGAACTGTGACAGAAATTAAAATTCTCTGTTTGGAAATAAACAACTGAAAGCAGACAGCTGTGAGCTTATGAGACACAGGGGACTCAAATTAACGCTTTTGGCAATTTAAAAAGACAAGGCCTTGAATCCTCTTCCAGGGCTGGTGGGGAAGTGTCTGGCATCTGTAATGGAAGCCAAGCAGGGATCTTTCCTAGTGTGTCTTCTGGTGATTGGAAATGTAGAATCAGTTGTCACAGCCACTGCATGGCATATTAGGATGCTCATGTGAGGTTTGTGGTGTGTCAAGCACGAAGCGATCCCTCCAGGTAACTAGCAGGGGTGATTAGGGAGCAGCTGCAGGACTGCCAGCTGCCACCACTTTACCACTCAGGTTTTGGCATGGAGTGTGTTGTTGACATCAATGGCTGTTTTCCTTTGCCAGATGTTCAGGACACCTGTGACTTCAAGCACCTCAATTTTCCTTTCTTAAAGAAAGATTCAAGCTCTCATGATGACAGGGAAAATACAGTCTCACAACAGATGAACAAAACCTGAGGCTTATTTCCAAAAACTGTATTTTCATGTTTGCTCTTAGAAGTTGTAGGAAAGGAAACTTGTGCTTTGAAAGAAAAAGGAGAATATTTTCAGTTGTATGCTGTGTAAGAGTATTGTTGGAGGAATGTTCATTTCATTATCATGTTGCAAAATGGTTCTTTTTCACGTTGCATACGGTGAGAGGGATGATGTGATCTATAAAGTTAAGGTTTAATTTATTTTTTTTTTTAATCTAAAAAGCCCTTGGCTTTCTGGACAGAGTGGCACTTACAGACGTGAAGTAGCTATAAATTATTTTATAACTGTAAATAAGCAGCCTACATTTTTCTGTTTCAGCCTTATGCCTTTTAATAACTACGGTCTGTGTCTTGCTTACAGAATTATCTGCATAATGATGAAAGCCAGTGATCTTTTGTAAATCATGCAGGACAGATAAATTTCCCCATAACAGACTTTACAAGAAACACTGCCTTGCAATTATGTTTTTAAACTATCGAGCATTTTGATGTTACTTGAAAAATTACAGTAAATTAAGCTGAGATGGCTAACATTTCGTCTGTTCATTAACAAAATAACTTAAATAAGAGGAGGAAAACTGGAAGGAAGGCTAGTCCCAAACCCATAGTAAGAGGTAAAATGCATGAAATGTGCATGGGTGCTTCAACAGAGGGGGAAAGAAGACATTTACATGCATTTCTGTAAAGATGTAAATGCTGATGATACATTTTGTTCAAGTGTTTTCACATTCCCATTTCTGTTGATGACTGGGTGAGGAATAGTGTGAGGAGTTGTAAAGATTTTCTTTCCAGCTGGGGAGTTTATAGTACTCTATTCCATATGTTTTGTTATTTGTAGGCTACTTATACATAATAAGATAATCATTGCAGTTCTGGCAACACTGGAGTCCCTTGAGCTTTACCATGTTCATATGCTTCATGTGTATATGTATGAACACCTACATGCTACACTCACACAGCATACACACATGTACCAGAACAGATCAGAGAAGGAAAAACACCACTAAACCTTTTAATGCTGCTGCTGCAGAACATCTTGAAGTTCTCCGGAAACCTTCCCAGAAACTCCTGTCCACAGGCACACAAATAGGCAAAGGGATCAGGAAGGCAGCAGCTGGCCATGAAGGCATCCACAGCTTGATTTCAGAGGCCATGAATGACAGAGTCATGATAACTCATAAACTGTAGGAAAGGATGCTATGTGCCGCATACTAGAAGGTGCAGAGATGCCTTGCTATTATTTTTGCAAAACTGTCATCCAGAGTGACCAAATGCTGTCCTTAATGTGTCAGCACTTTTGCACCCCATGAGAAGATTTTTACATGAAATTGGAAAATGTTTGTCTTCCCCAGGGACAAAAAAAAAAATCTTAAGCAGACTTGCTTACTTGACAGGTGGGATGTCTAAATAATTCAGGATTTGAGAGAGAATAACTTTTGCCAAGGAAATGAGAACTCCAAAAACTCTGAGTAAACCCTGTTGACTGAGAGTCTTGGAATGCAAATCACTTGTAGGCTAAAAAGGCAAAAGTACAGAATTGGCTACCGGTGGTATTGACTAGACTGTGTGATGTGAGAATATCTCCCAGCTCCCAAGTGTGGGTACTCAACCCAGGTGTGTCCTGATGGTTCCTTGGGGAAGTGCACATCACCCTTTCTCACTCTATTCCATTTCCTTTAGAAATTGAGGAAGAAGAAAGTCTGGTTGCATGCGTAATTAATTGGGATGAACAGACCTAAAGAAGATGCTGTTTTGCCAGTGTTTATAAATTAATGCTCAGGTAGACCTGAACACATCATCTTCATGTATCCCAAACCTTTTTAATTCTCTGCACAGTGAGCGTTATTATGGAGTTCTGGATCTGAAAAAGTTGCTTTGAGAGAGATGTTTGAATTTATCCAGACGTGATAAAGCTGTAGTTTGTTTACAAATTTAAGTACCATTTCTCTTTGAGTGCAAGATGGACTAGCTTGAACTGCTGTAGGAATGTCCTGCTCATAGAATAAATTGTTGACCCACAGGTATGTAAGTGCAACTCAGGCAGCCAATGAGCAGGTTGAACTTGAGTTAAAAAACTCTCGCATGGTCAAAAATGACAAATATGAAAGAAAGTGTTGTAAATAATGTTACACTTTTCTCTGTGTACCACTACCTTTGTTTTATGTTCCAAATTAAAGATCCTAAAGTGTTAAAGTATGATCTTTATCATTATGTGAGGCAAAAAGAACATGTCCATTTTATTTATTTGTTTTGCTGTGAGTCTAAAGCACAACAAAATCAGAAGCAGAAAAAAATCTTTGGAATTTAAGGGCAAAGAGCATCCATTCAGCTTTGTTAAGATATTTAGGGACAGATTTCTGGAGTTAAACTCTCACAGTATGCAATTTTAGATACTGTTGAATATTCTGTGTTGGCTGTCTCTTAATGGAAAAAGAAGGTATAGAATTCAGTATTTCTTAGGAAGATGAAAAACATAAGAGCAATGGGGCTTTTTTTTTTGTCTTTGCAATGCTCCTTTGGTTAGTGACATCTGTGCTGTATTAAAAACTTAAACCTGGTAAAGAAACTGTTATTATGATTTCACACAACCATATATTTTGTAAACAAACCCAAGAAATACAATATTGGACACTTACAAACCTGCTTCCCTCCCAGTTAACTTTGGGACTGTCTGAGCAAAAACATGCTCCTTAATGGGGCCCTTTTTTTCACATTATTGGCATTTTGAGTGGAAACCTATTTTCCCACTTGACCACAGCGTGGGAAAACAAGGCAGAAGGAGACATGTAACTATACAGCCTCAGAAAAGCAGTCTGGGAACCTGGATTATCACAGTTTACACTGAAAAGGACCAAGATTGTTTAAAATCTACAACCATTGGCATTTTGAAGAGAAAATATAAAAATATACTTTTCAGAGAACAAAAATTTACATCTCTACCAGATGCATGCAGCTTGAAGACACTTGTTTTGTTTCCCAAAGAAAAAGGAGGAGAATGTTAGGACCTTCTGCTAGGAAAAAAGTGCATTCCCACAACTGTGATAGCAGGGTAAATCCACAAAGTCCTGAATTGCTAAAATATTTTCAAATTCTCTGAGGTAAGTTAGACCAAAGTACACGCTTTATTAATACAGGTACTGAGAGGAACCTTGAACAACTCTTTCAAGATTCGATTTCCTTAGGCTGTGAGGTTTCAGTATACAACTTTACTGATGGTAATGGCCTGCGTGTCTTGAAAGCCTGCCAAAGACTATTACATGTACTCTGGCATTACAAAAATTTTAATAGTCTTTTTCACCATTGACACAGTCTGCTGTGCAGGTCATGGTGTGCTTTCCTGGACCATGCCACTGCCTCCATGCTTCCCATGCAATGTCGGGGAAAGCAGACCCTTCTTCTCCACGGCTATTTGGAAGAACTCACACGCAAGATCTCATCAGGCCCAAGACATCCCAGAGTTTGTGTCAGCAAGTCTAAAAACAGATGGATGCATGCTGTCAGGAGGAATGGCCTCCACAAATTCAGGGGGAATATGCTGAAAATGGCCACTCAGTTTCTAGACTATTGCATAGGCCCTATAGGTATGTCCATACTAATAATTCAGTTTGCCAGGCACTGAGTCTGGGAACATGAAAAGACTCAGCTACTACAACTGCAGAAAAACAGCAGCTGGGAGGTACTCCTGAAGGGCATCTCATCCAAATCTCTGCTCAACATTGGGCCATCTTCAAAGCTGCAGCAATGCTGGCAATCTGCCTGCACCAGCAAAGAGGGCAGCTGCCCGCAAGGCCCAGCCGGGCATGGTTCCTGCCAAAGTGTGCCTGAAAGCCACGTGAGGCCATGTTAGCTGTGACACGGCACAGTCAGATCCAGGAACATTCCCACAGCTTTCCAGCATAGACTATCACATCCCACTGCATGGCAATGCTCCCAGGCAAGCCTGAGCTTGTACCCTAGACGGACTAATCCTGCAAAGTCACATGTATGGTTTCCTTCATTGTTAGGGACCACATTGACTGTTTTCTCAGGATTTTGTTTATACAAGAAGTGAGTGTCATAGAAGCATTCAGTCGTTGCTCCCAAAACTTCAGAAAATTAATAGAAGTAGGAACCACATTTTTCTCTGATTCTCACAGGGTCCAGAAACAGCAGTAGAAGCAACTTTATTTTAGAAAGAAAACCAAAAGAAATATTTTGTACTGCTGAACTGCAACCACGATCAATGTACAGTGATGCATTTGTTGGCAACCTCTGCATAAAGAATTTCTTGGTAAATCCCAGGTTTGTGGAAGGTTTACTCACTGCTCATACTGATGGAGAACTGATTTTAAGAAATAGGCTAAATTGTGCCATTATAGCTTATTTGATGGATTCTCCTTTTGAAAGGAATTGTACTGAGAAATCCTTTGCTAAGTCCATGCAGCTCAAGGACAGGAATATAATGTGTATCCTGTTGGATTGAAAAGACCAGTACATGAAACTCAGAGCCTACAGTTCTGCTTTAAAACACTTGGAATAAGGTGCAGTTTGCAAACCTGATAAACCAGATATATATAGGTAGCATCTTGCTTTCTGTGTGGGCACTACCATGACGTATTATGAAACCTCAGTGTAGGACCAAAATGGTCCATAAGCAGATATTTTTTGATTAAGCACAGGGCTTTTTTTTTCCGCATTGGGCTGCAGTGCATATTTAGAAAAAAAACGAATGACAATTACAAAATGAGAGGATGTAGCAGCAGACCCTTTTTAAAAACTTTGAAAGGAAACATGAACAGCTAAAGTGAAAGGGAAAATGACCTCTTAAAGTGCCCTATCCAGTACTCCCTGCAACTGAAGAAAGCTGTGCTGTGTTCTGCTTCACATGATTTAGCAGCAGCCATTTCAGAAATAGCATCAATACCTTAAAGGGAAATATCCTTTAGACTCATTGCAAATTGGGGTCCTGAAGAAGTGGTATAACTCACAAAAAGCCTGAGTAGAACATGAATGTTTTTAAAAGAGAGAAACAGCTAGTAAAAAAGTCTGGGGAGAATTACTGGACCGGTTAGCTATTACTCTGATCACTGGGTTTTGGCTAAGTAGTAATTGAATTTGGATTTGAAAAAAACAACAACAACAAAAAAATACTGGTGCTGAATCATCAAATGGAGCATAAAAAGCCCTTCTCCAGAGGAGGAAAATGTTAGACCCACAGAGATTTCCCTGTTTGCTACTGAGGCATAGGATGCTCCGTGAGAGCCAAATAAAAGAAGCTCAACAGATACATTTTAGTCACCATGCCTCAAAAGTATCTGACATGTATAAAGCAAGGTGATAAAGGAAAATTAAATCTTTCTAAAGAAACAGACTTTGTGACTGTCATAACGTCAGCTTCCCAAGGACTATAGCTTTGCTTTGCTCTTTGGAAATTCTGAGTGCTAACATTCAGTAAAATGGATCAGTGTAGACATCTTTCTTCTCAGGATCACAGCAGGAATCTCCCTTTGCAAAGGATTGGTTATTAATACTCCTAAAAATGCAGGGCTTCATCTGAGGGACCCTCTGGAGTCAGCTCTCTTATCTTCTAGAAATTATGACCCTCCTGCTCAAATCTGCTACCTGGGGTCAGTTTCATAAAACAGGCAGAAAAATGAATAGTGACCTACTCAGTAAATTCACTACTTTGTACTTTTATAGTTGTAAGTATACCTGTAAACAGGAATTTCTCTGTCCTATGAAAATATCTCCTTAGGTGTCATGCAACTGACTGAAAATGGAGGCTAGCAGATATTTTGCCTGCTTCTCTCTCTCTCTCTCCCCCCCCCTTCTCTCTGTCCTATATCTCATATATCTTGTAACAAATATACAGGGACATGCAATTAAGATCCAGATAGTCTATGCCATTCCCATTGCATAAAAATCATGAGAGGTTTGCTTCATGCCAATGGAGAAGGGAATTTCTCATATGTCAACTTTTCTCAAGGCCAGGCTGTGCCAGCATAATTCAAAACAAGTCTAAATGAGATTTGATGTCCCCTCTTGATGAAAACCCCCATGTTGATTAAAATATGTCCCTTTTATTAGCAGGAAAACATTCTCTCTTTCCTCCTGACTCCTCTTGAACTTTCACATATAGAAAATCCAAAGTCTCATGACCATTTTTTTTGTCTACAACATTATATATTTATAGCCAGAGTCTTTGAAAAGTACCTACAGAGGTCTCATCCAGTAGTAGAAAGATTTGAGAGAGGAACAGTAAGTCTGGACATCACTGACCTGTCGCTAACTCCTATCAATGTACATTCTTCATTAGGAACCAAAACTTCTCAGCATGCAAGGGATTCTTCTACCTGCACCTGGCTGTGCAGCTTGTAGCTCAAAGTGTGCAGCAGTGAATCCAGATGCTCAGAATCACCTTCTTCTCTAATGGACCATATTCTGTTTTGGTCTTCAGACCCATCTCCATGAACTGAACATCTGAATGTGCAGACTGGCTCATACCTATAAGTCTCTGTAATTCACTTCTGTCATCTCCAAACACAGGCTGGGCAGAAGCTGTGGTCCACAGCATGACCCTAAGCAGCACATTTGCAAACATGACTTTGCAGTATATCTTAGAAAGTGAACCAAACAGCCAGGCTCTTTGTAGGACAGTGGAGAAACCTGTTCCTGCCTTCCTGTTACACATGACTCAGAAACATACAAACGCTTGAGACTTTCCGGAGCGGTGCTGATGCCTGAACAATCATTAAGCCATTTTCTGGGCGAAGTCTGTTCACAACCAAATTAAATCATAGAATCGTAGAATCATTTGGTTGGGAAAGACCTTTAAGACCACAGAGTCCAACCATACCTGTCTGCTACTAAACCATGTCTCTGAGCACCTCATCTACCTGTCTTTCATATACTTCCAGGGATGATGACTCAACCACTTCTCTGGGTGGCACATTCCAGTGCCTGATAACCCTTTCAGTGAAGAAATTTTTCCTAATATCCAATCTAAACCTCCCCTGGCACAACTTGAGGCCATTTCCTCTTGTCCTATTGCTAGTTACCTGGGAGAAGAGACCAACACTCACCTCACTACAACCTCCTTTCAGGAAGTTGTAGGCAGCGATAAGGTCTCCCCTGAGCCTCCTCTTCTCCAGACTAAACAACCCCAGTTCCNTTCAGGAGAATGCTGTGGGAGGCAGTGTCAAAGGCTTTACTAAATCAGCTCATCTAGCTTAGCAGACTCAATATTATATCAGGTATTACATCAATATTTTAACTGCATGATCATATCATGCCAAATTGAGGAATTAGCAATACTGTTCAGGGGAATACCTGTGACCCTAGAAATCACTGTTGTTAGTGAGGGGGGTGGAAACAGCTCTGAGAGGGTGCACCTCACATGCCAGCACCTCTGAGCCTTCCTAGAAACTATGGGGTGCCTTCAGTCTTGATAATCAAACAGCTGGTGGAGTGCCAAGGATGACCTGATGGGGTTTATCTGATGCACATCACCTAGAAAGGGCTCAGAGGTGCTGGCATGTGAGGTGAATACCAGTGAATACCAGTTTGTAGTTCTTGGGCAGGTGGCAGAATGTGAGGAGAAATTCCAAGTCCCAGGTCAAAATAGGATTTACAAATCATTGTAGTTAGGGAGGACTAGGGCAGGAGACTTTGGTTGTTGTAGTCATTGATAAAATAGTTATTCTACTGGCTTTCATACAGTAGGACTAAATCCTGGCTTTTATTTATGTGAAAAATATCGCTCATGCATTTTTCCTTGTTCCTTTCTAACATTCCCACTGACTAGAATAGATAAAAATGTAGCCCTTAGATAAACTCTAACTCTCCTGGATTCTCAAACAGAAAATTTAACTGTTTCATTCTCCTTCATGTGGGAAAAAATGGTGCATGGCCTTTCGTTGAAACAGCTGATGATTTGCAGAGATGTCATCAAGAGGGCATAAAGGTAAAGAACACCAACCCAGATGCCAAGTGTTGGCTGTTTGCTTCTCCTTTGGATTGGAACATTGATTTCATAGATTGTACATTTATTTGTTGTTTTTTTCCCAAGGGAATAGAAATTTGTTTGTTTATAGAACAGATTAGCTGTCTGCTGAGAACTAGACTCATAAGTCAGAGACAAATTGTCCCTAGGGTGAAGAGTAGAGGGAGAGCTCATGGTGAGAGTTTACAAAGTTCATGTTTGTGCTGTAGTCTTCTTCCTATTACCAGTCATGACCCAAGAAATTAGGGAGGGCCAGTTAATCTAACATTTACATTAAAAGGCAAACCCGACTGAAAAACTAAACAAAACAAAACAAACCAAACCCACAGTGAGCTAAAAAGGCTTTTAGGTTTGCTTAGATCTCCAGCTTCAAAAGTAGATTAATTCCTCTTGAAGTCTCACACTGATTTTGATGGGCTTATTCCCTCAAGGCTCTTCATTCATGTGAGGACCCTGAAAAGAATATTATTTCATAAACCAAAGGCTGCTTCTGTTAACCAGGGACCATGTAAGCTTCATTTACCTCTGCAGTGAGCCAGCGGCCACACGATCTGCAAAGCACTGGCATGTGGAATTTTTCCCTCCTTTCACACCTGTACACATTTCCAGCCCTTAACCATTTGAAACACCCACTATAGCGTGCCAATAATGAACAGAGCAGGTAATTCTCAGAAGATCTTCACTGTTTCCCGGTGACTTGCTCCGTGACACCTGTATCCCAAGTCATTTGCTGGTGAATGCCATCCCTGTCTTGAAGAGAAGACCGAGATTTACTAAGGAAAACCCAAAGAGGACATAACCATTTCTCTTCTACTAGCCCCTGCCTCAAATTTTTTGGTACTGCACCAGGATCCAGCATCATAGGAGGCAGTAGGAAGCAGAAAGTAACAGAGAAATGAAGTCCTATACTAGGACTAGGGCTGGCAGGGGCAACCCCAGAGCCTGAGACCCTCTGGAGGAAGCAGGTCAGTCCCTACCCACCATAGTCCTGGTACCAGGCTGTAGCCTATGTTGCATAGCACTGCCCACCATGTAGTCCTCAGCTCAGTGGTGTACAGCACTGAGTAATTGCACTGATTTCTATAACATGCCCTTAAAACATATGGAACAGACTCTGTTCATTTCCAAGCACAAAGTAAAAACATTTGCTGTCGTGCTGACCCTGTGCCCTGTGTAGCGCTGCACTCACTGGCTACAAGCTCCCCTTACCCCAGTGTTTTGACACACCTGGCACAGAGGGAATCGGTGCCCTTTCAAGGCTGCATCCTTCTACTGCTGCCCTTCCCTTTGCCTGTGCTGCTGCTGTTACACATGTCCCTCCTTCCCTTCCTTCTGCTTTCCCTTTCTGTCTCACTAGCTGCTCAAGCCAGGAGGAGGCAACCTGACCATTGAGCTTTTCTTTCCTCCTGCACTACCTATCTTACAGTAAGGGACTGATCTCTGAGTCAAGCACTTACCTGTTAAATTATTAAATCTTTCTAAGTCTAAAGGTTTTACACTAAGTATTACACTTTTCCCATGTACACAAATGTCTACCTCTGAGCCTTCCCAGGGTGTCTAAAACTAAGGTATTGCAAGACAGATGGGTCCCTGGTTCATATTGCCACTAGACACTGCAAACAACACAGGGAGTATCTATTTATCCTTGTTAACAAAGACAGCGTGAGAGCAGAGATGTCACTAAATTCAATGTTTTACAATGTTGTCTGTACCAGCAGCTAAGTGACTTGCAGCCCATTTCCCACTTGCATCCCTCCCAGGCAGATATCTGTAGGCCATAAATTTCCACATCCCCCTCATGACTGACTTATTTTAACTAAGAGATATTAATTCTTAATAGCAAAACTCCCTAAAAGTTCACACACATTCCTTTCCTGTTTTTTGACAAGTGCCATAAGAGCACTTGCCTCATTCTTAATTTTGTCTTACCTTGGTCAAGTCATGAAGTGGACAGATCGTTCTTCTAAAAAATGGGAAATCATTTGGGGTCATCTAAAAATTTCTACTGCCTTTCAATTCTTGAGCACTTGTTTATCATTTGCCATTTATATCTTCTTTTTGTGAATGCATTTTTTATTTCTAGCTATAAATATCCTCACAGCAGGGAGGAGAGGGGAGTTCCCTAGTGGATTATGACTTGCTTTCATGACATTTGTAATTTGTCAAACAGTGCTGGTTCAACTGGGACTACTGGACTGCTGTTTCTAAAGGAAACTCATTTTTGAAAAATGTAAGGAAAGAAAATCTACTCTTAGATTTATGCATACAAAAACCTGATTAAATTCAGCAATTTCTACCCCAGTTTTTACATCTTAAACTAAAGAGAAAAATGGAGGGGAAGAGACCACTGACTTTATTGGTATTGCAAAGGTATGGTATAACTGGGAATCATAATTTGGCCCAGAGTTAGAAGAACAGAGAGGTTTTATGAAAACAGTATTCAAAATAGTCTTTTCTCTCTAATTTATCCCCACTGAAAAGGGAATTGGTTATAAAGGAGCCTCAGCCAGAGGGAAACAGCCCCTATGCCTTCCACTGGCAAATCCTTTTAATACTCCATGGGGTTATGGGAGTCACACTCCTCATCATAGGAACTGAAAAACTCACTCACCACACTTTGGTGCATGATGTTTATTGCAGTGCTTGCTAAGAATAAAAACAGAAATACTATGTAGTCTGAAAGGTATATAGGCCTCTTTTACAGTCTTTGAAGAAATAAACATGTTATTTGAATCTCTCTTCTGAAATATGCAGGATCAGACATGCAAAACTATTTCTTCATCTAAGGAATACTGCAATGAACAGCATGCAATGAGCTGTGCTAAGGCTAGTATCAGTCAAAGTTATGCAGCACTCCATCTCTTCTGTCAATTTAAAAGAGACATTAACTTCTGGTCTTGGAGAAATACCTGAGAGTAAGGGTTTGATTGTATTCCAGCAAACTTTTAACAGAAAAATTGCGTTTACTGTACACATGAGAGGGAATTTTCAAAGCAACCAAGAAAATTTAGGAAGTAGGCATCTCCAAATACACTGTCCCAGGATTTCCCAGGAGCCCAAACATTAAATGTCATCAATTTGAAAAGAGAAACACTAAATATTTTATTGTATTATTATTATTGTTGTTGTTGTTGTTGTTATTGTACTGCAAAGAAATATCACAATAGCAAAAAAACCCCTTTAAAAGTCATATCATATGCATTAGCAAGCACATGATGATTTCTCTGACTTGGTCCATGCATGAGGGTTGTTGAGGCATAGGGTGCTGGACTGCATTCACAGTAAAGTTACTGCAGCTTTGGCAAGCTAACGCTGTTTCTTATCTGTTTCTCAGGAATCAGCAGCATCCCTAGGGCAACCCAGTGCTGGGAGAAGACAAGAATGGCCTGTCAGAGTCCAGTGCTCCCTGACCAGGTTCTTTTAGATACTCCACATGTGGAGGGTGTAATGCTTAATATCAAATTTACTTATTTAAATATAGTCAATGTTACATAGGATTTCAGATTTAGCAGAGTGATACAGAATATATTGAAATCGCAATACCAATGTGATCCCATTATCAGTCTCTATAATATGCTCATTGTCATGAAGCTGGGCATCCCCAGTTGCCAGGAAGGAAAACATGGGTTGACCCCAACTCCAGCCTGTTGTTCTCTTCGAAATACTGTTGCTAGTTGTCTAGATTTTATACTCTGTGTTCAGCTGAGCCACATATTCACTCCCCCCATGCTGTTCTGCCTAACTCAGGGAGATATTTGACTCTTTTAGTGAACTCAGGGAGAAACATTTACAGTACAGGTTGATCCACTCAACTGTTGGTAGCTGTTGTCTAAAACAAAGGCCACTCTCCTTTGCAAAGGAGTCCTGTTGCAAAGAAGTAAACTTCTTTGCAACAGCTGTGGTCAGTCATATCCTATATCATTCCCTGAACTTCATGGGTACATCACCCTTGACTGTCTCCTCTGAGCCTTCTTCCATTCTAGGGTTTTATTGGTCAGTCACATTCCCCAAAATCTTCCTGCCCCATCTCTTCCTTGTCTCCAGAGTCTTCCCTTTTTGGTAACTTTAATTCTGCAATTAACATAATTTAAAGGACTGCCTGTTAACATTTCCAGTTTGATTATAAATTAAAGGAAGCCTAAAATTTGGAGCTAACAAACCAGAATCATTCCAGGTTTCAGCAAAATTAGAATATATATAGCCGAAATCAGAATTTGGCCTGTGTCTCAGCTGGATTGAATTAAATTTGACACAGAACAGTTGCAGGTTACTGGAAAGGCTGATGACAATGTGCCTTTGTTATTTCTCAAGTCTAAAATGGTTTTATTCCTGGTTTTTGTGTAAGATTGGGTATGGTGCATCTGTTTCTCTTTTGACATTAGTATACTTTCATTATCCTTACTATTCAGGGAGCTAACACAAAATTCAGATACTGTCCAAATGTCTTTTCAACCTTATTTCAAATATTTCAGACCACAGGTACCAAACTCAGTGGGATATAGTGTCCAGACCCTTGAGGTGACACCTATCAACTTGCTATCACATGTGATGTAGGCCCAGGGAGAGATCCTTCTGAAAGCAGAATTTCTGTATCGAGTGCTTTGCTGTGCTTTTTCCTCCTGCATCTCTGCAACGTCAATGTGTAGCAAAATACTCTAACAAAATTCACTGTGGGAGGGAAAGGCGATTTTAATTTACAAAATCTCCAAGTTGGTTTTTATCCATTCACATGATCATACCCAGGTGCTCAGAAGCACTAAGACATGTATGTCCAGGGCTAGCAATGAGGAACTGGTGTGGGTTTGCTTTCATGCCCTTTAGAAGCGGATGCTGTTTTGGTTCTTTTGCTTCAGTATGTCAACTCAGCCCTCATAAGTCTTGCTTTCCTTATCTCATTATTTTATGGCTCCAGTCCTGTTCTTCATCTTGTTGTCACCTTATCTTAAGGTCAGTTTGTCCCTCTTCTTCCTTTGAATGAAATCACACACATAGAGCTATTAATCTTACTTCTCCCTCTAAATTTTTTTGTACCGTTTCATCTGCGGTTTTCATACAAACATTTCAATTCATAATTAACTCATATCAATCTTGGGATTTCTGTTACAGATCTCTACAAATCCATTTAATCGCAGCATTGCACTAATGCTGCTATGTTATGCCCAGGAGTTCAGCCAGGTGCTGGTTGCAGCATCATCACTGGTGATCACCATCATCACCTCATGCTGATGTGACCTGATGGACCCTGACTGGTGAAGGGACCATGCAATACAGCTCTGCGTGACCTCAGATTTCACTTCAAGAGAGACATCCTCAGCAACATTCCAGACACTCATCAGTAGGAAGCAAGGAACATTTCCATGATCCTTGAATGTCTCATATTATCTCTTTTCTTTAATGCCCAATTGATTTAATATAGAAGACTGTGTGAGATTGTTTTGCTGTTTTTGGAACAGCCTTCAGGAAGAGGCCTATGTACAGGATATAGGCCTGATATACAGGATTTAGGTAGGGAAATGACCCCCCATTAAATGTAAGGTAAACAAAAGATCATGTAAAACCACACCAGGATTTAGATGGCTGAGAAAAGCACTGGAATTCAGTGATTAATTCACAGCTGCAGCTGAGCAAAGGCTGTGATGTTTCATCATCATGTTGGAAACAGTAAGTGAACTGCTGCATTTGGCCATATACTCTTATTGAGTTCTTAAGCCAAGACTAGCTGAAAGAATAAGTACAATAAAAAGTAACATACCAAAGAGCTCTCTTTAAAAGATTCTTTCACGCGTCTTTAAAAGATAGCACTAAGGCAACGAAACTGGGAACGAAGTCCCTATTGGATAGGCTGTGCTTCCTACCACTGCCACAGCTTTATCACAAGTGTCAGGTGTCACTGGGTAAGCATGAATTTTCATGCTGTCCTCCCTGTAAGTACAAAATATACTAGAAAGCCCTTTGGCTGGCTACCTATATATTTACCTCTGCATCACTTCACATGACACTCATTTGAGAACAGCTCTGAGAACAAATGAAAACAACGCATGTATCACATCCCTTTAATTCTTTGACAGGTTGTCAAAACTGAAGTTTTACTTACCCCTGAGAGGGCACACCACAGAAGAAAGATAATTTTGTCCTCGAAGTGCCAGCATTTTATAAAAAAAATAGAATTACCAACCTCTGGGGAAAAACATCAAGAATACCCTTCAGTGCTTATTTGTAGCTTCTCGGACATTTTCTCTCCCAACCATAGGTTAGCTCTCTGGAGAGGAGATCATCTGATGGTTTAAAGCACTGGACTGGGAATCAGATGCTTTGGTTTGATTTCCAGCACAGCCACAGACTCCCTGCATTTCTCTGGCAAGGACTTACTTTCCCTCCCAGTGCTGCAGCAGTTTTTACATGCCCCAGCTATTCACACTTAGCGCTCCTTAGCAGGGTGGGAGCTATTTCTCAGCCTGCATCGAGAAATGCCTCTGAGCTGAGCACTGACTTGGTGTTAACCCTTCTCCTTCCCGCTTGCCAGTTCGCACACACGCTCCCATGCCTACACTATTGCCACCAGCACCCACGGGCACCCCCAGCCTGGTGGGAGCCCAGCAGAGTTTGTTCCTGAGAGCTCAGCTTGTCCCCCCAGGCACATCCCTATCAGCCATGCATTTTGAAATATCATATGCTTGCTTTGTGGCCAGAGACAGAGCTCTTCAGAGGCTGCCCAACACAAAACACCTTTGTTCTTCTTGAAGAAGCCACGGGTGAGGAGCAGGGCCACCCAACCACGCCATGGACATCAGGGGGTGCCTGTGCTGAAGTATCCAAACAGCTGCCCCGTACACCCTGCCTGCAGGCAAAAAGACCAGCAGGTACGGAAGTCCCATCACAGTGTCAGTGCTGTGGCATGGCCCAGCTGCCTCCAAGGAAGATGGGAAGCAAGCAGGTCTGCAGAGAGACCCCTTCTGCCCCCATCAGCTGTCCTGTGCCAGAATGCAAACACAGACACACCGTCACCTGTGCTGGTAAATTGGTACTGTGGACCTTGACACAACTGTGGTCTGTGGCAAACCCAATAAGAGCTTAGAGGTTAGCAAAAGTCAGGGACTAGAGGCACATTGGATGTTTTGGAGGGAAAGAGAATGTAAGTGTATGAATTTCACCATGCCTCAGGGCTCAGGGCTGAAGAAAGATACCTGATTTTTTTTTTTTTTTTTTTTTTTTTACTGACACAAAGGAAGCAGAAAAGCTGCTCAAAAAAATCTCTGGTCTTCCCTAGCAGACTTTCTTGATTTTAGCCCCAGCAACCTCATTACTTATACCCCAACCTGTAAATGTTGAAGGCACCAATTATAAACAGAGCTGAGCAGCAGCAGTGAAATGGGTACCTTCATGTTGAACATCTGCATGAGACAACCTTCCCCAGATTCCTTGCCCCATCACCCTGAGCACTAGCATGGCAATGTGTGCCCTTATGAGGATGAGTAGTCCTTTCCTCTTTCCCCTGTCTCCAAGCATGACAGGTGACAATGCTGTGGGAGAGCACGGATGTCCCAACACAGGGGACAGGACAGCAGTGGGCTGAGGAAGCTCCACTTCATCCCTCTGTCCCCCATTGGGTTGTGCCACAATGTGACCATGAAGCACACAAAGGTTCTTGGTGGGAGAGCAGTGTTGGTGGGGACACCTTTGGCTATGGGCCATGTGGCTGTGGTTCTGTCTCTGCAAAATGCCATCGTGGCTACCTAAACCTTCTGGGGAAGGGGGCTGCCATGAGCCCAGCAGGGAGAAGCTGAGTTCAAGAAGGAGAGGTGCAGAATGCTGCCTGGGGTAGTCAGCCCTGCCAGAAAGGACCTTTGCCTGCAGAGGATGCCCAGGCCAACATCAGCTGACAATGCATTCTGACTGGGAACAAGGGGAAATTGGGAACTGGGCTACATTAGGAAAAGCGGTCTGCAGATCAAACTCTGCTTGCTGCAGGTAGGGCCACAGCTGGAATGATGTGCCACTTTGAGCCCACTGCTGGAGAGGGATGTGGAGGAACTGGAGAGGGTCCGGTGGCAGGCTGCCAAGGTACTCAGTGACGTGAGGAGAGGCTGAGGGAGTGGGCTTGTTTCTTCCCACAAAGAGGAGCCACAGGGTCTTCCAGTAGCAGCCTGCCATCCTTGAAAGGCCGTTGCAGAGAGGGTGAAACCCAGCTCATCTCAGAATTGCCGCACTCCCCAGCAGAGGATCAACAGCCACAAACTGGGCTGGGACAGCCTGCCCAGAGAGGTGTTGGGTCTCCATCCTGGGAGCCTAAGGCACTGCTATGTAAAGCCATGGCTTCAGTGGGTTAGTATTGCTCTCCAGGGCTACACAAGCTGCCTGAACCAAAATTGCATAGACTGAGAAGCCAAAAGCACTAGGCTGGCTCTTTGGACACAGCTTGCTGCAGGGAGGAGCTGTGTGCTGGCCTTCTCTGCTCCTTGGGGTCATTGCAGAAGTGTCAGAGCTGGTGTTATTTCTGTCTCACATGTTTCTTCTCCCACTATTAAAGCAACAGAATGGCAGTGGTTTCCTTTTGTGACAAAGAGTATTTGTGATTTCTCATCCCTTCACTGCTGTTGCCTCATTGCACGTAAGACAGAGACATGCAATGAAGACAGACAAGGGTGCCTATGAGATCTTGCAGGGACGGGTCTGTCCCATGAGATTTGTGCAAATGCTTTCACTGAAAAGTGCTGAAATAAAAAAGATTAATCCTTTCTGATGACAAACATAGTTATACTAAAGGACAAAGATAAATTAATTGAAGGTGTGCTTGCATGGCTTAATTCTTATAATTGGTACCTCCAATACGCACAGGATTCTGTAATTTACAGGACAGATAAGCATAAGGATCACTTTATTATGCTTGGAAGATATTTCTGTAATATGATGGAAGTATTCTGTTATGCTTAGTACACAATTGCAAGACAGAAAAGAACTTGAAGTTAAGAAGATTAATAAAAGACAAAGAGTGAACAGTTTAAAATGCTCTTCATTTCAGATTAATTCAATTTTGAAAAATGAGTACCCTCTTTATGTCGCGTAATACCTATAAATCACAGAGTCTGAAGAAAGTGCATTTTAAAATATTTATGTTTTATAACTGATTAATCCAAATGTTTGGCATATGTTATCACAGTGTTTCTGCTAATCAGCAATATGTTGGCTTGCTCTGTCTTTTTCTTGAGGATTTGTACCAGCTAAAACACCAGCTATTTTATCTTGCAGTTTTGTTAAAGGAACATTTCCAAACCTGCTGGAAACTATACTCCCAGATCAAGTTGGAGAGGTCTAAATAAAGAAAAAAGCAACCATAGCACTAAGATGTCGTTAGTCATAAACTACTAACATTAAAGAGGAATATTAATAAATAAATGGTTTATATTCTTGTCTTAACAAATTATTCTATGATAAACCTCTATCATCAGAAAATGATGCTTTGAAATGTTACATTGAAAGTGTCATGATTAGTTGGTAAAAAAAGGTTAAAGTCAAACTATGTGTAGATATATTAACTCATATTTAGTCAGCTCCAAATGTAAGAAATTGGTGGTAGTATCATAGTGCCAGGTCAAACACAGAGCTCAGCAAGACTGAGGTGTGTTAGTGCTATATTTTGAACCATAAAAACTGTTTTTCTCCCATAAAATACCAGACATCAAGAGACAGGCCTACAGCAGCCGTATTTCCCAGCTCCTGCTAACATCTCACTGAAGGGAGTCTCAGCTACCACATGCGCTATTAAAAAAACAAACAAACAAACAAAACCCCCCCAAAACCAGAGAGAAACTCCTTCTCATCTCATCTCCAAGACATTTTTCTGCTATATACACCTATCCCTCCAATGGCTTCTCATTGCTGAGGAAGTTCAGCTGCCATTTTTGGAAACGTTCTCATTCCAGCTAGCAGTGTGTGGAAAGGGATTTTAACCATTTGTCTCTCAAAAGAGACCCAGGCTCCCTCCAGCCCCACACAGAGGCAAGGAAGGATGGGTACCTACATTGGTGGTCTGAAAGACCTCGCTTGAAGGTGCTCCAGCATACTCCCAGGGTGGGGAGACAGCTTGCCTGGTTACCTACAGCCTGCCAAGCTGGAGCTGGAGGAGGACAGGAAAGCACAGATCCTATGCCCTGCTGTCAGCCCAGCAGTGTTGCAGGTAAGCCCTGCTTATACCCTCCTCCTGGGTCCATGGAGAAGAATGCCAAGTGCTCCGCAAGCATCCCAGTGAGTCTCTGAAGTCCCTTGTATCCTTGTCTTCAGAAAGATTTAAAAATTTTAATGGAAAGTTACACTCAGAAACTCAATTGTGTTGGTATACGCAGGATTAATATTGTCAAAACAGAGTGTCTTCCCAGCAGGAGCTGGAGTGTGCTGACGGGGCTCCTGGGGCAGCTTGTTCATGCTGCCCATTTTCCCTACACTGGGCAAATGCACCTGGGAAACCAGAGACACCCCTGGCCTTCCCACAGAGACCACAGGGTACACAGACTTGGAGGCACACAGAGTTTGTTTCTCTATTATACATGAACCTGACCTCTGTGGAAAAAGGACACTTTTGATCAAAGATGTCAAATCTGGCTTTTCCGTTAAACCATTACCTCACTTTTACTTTTCATTTAAACACTTGACCAGAATTGTCACTTCTTTTTTTCTTACAGTGCTTCTTCTGCTCATGTTGAAAACAGTCACTGATGGCATCAGGTGCAAATAAGTTTACATTGACTATATTCTCAAAGTTTTTATAATTGTGCACTTTCTTAGGAAAGCAGGACTTCACGTGCTGTACGTGGCAGAGATACCTAACGTGCCACTCTTGCTTTCCTTATTACTGCTTTTTTTCCCAGGTAATATTACCAAGAATTCTAGGTATTATCCTTGCATTTTTTCTCCAGTCCTAATTCTCTGTGTAATAGGATACCTCTTTCTATGTTGTACATTGACCCTTAGGATTGTATTATCTGAGTATGTTGAGAGTTCTGCCTCACTAAGGGTTTTCTTGCAAAACCACCTTTAAGCACAAAGGAGATGAAACCTGAAAATGTTCAGCATGCACAGACGGAACACATGGAGAGATTAGATGTAGAGATCATTCCCTCTTTGTAAGGCCAGAGATGTCTTCTGAGTGTGAGGAGGTAAATTCACCTCTAGGCTCATTTTGGTTTTGGTCTTTCTTGTGACCTGACTAACAAAGGCACCCAGCTGGCAGAACCTTTGCAATACAAGCCACCCTTTGTTAGCTATTGGGATAGCATCATCAGCTTCATTCAAATGGATATGATGCTATTAGATGGTAACATTTTGTAGTTGCCTTGAAATAAAGTAAATTCCTGAAGTAATAACATGAAGTTCTTTACTGAGATCTGACAATAAAACCAACAGCAACTGTAGACAGCTATCTGCAGTACAGGTGTACCAGTTTGAGCTAGTTGTCTACCTGCCATTACAATCAATGAATAAATAGTCTTCTGGTCCATATATCAATGGAGATAAGGGCAGTGTTCTTCTGATCAGATGCTGACATCCTCCATATGATGACTCCCTGAATTCCAAAACCCTAGCTCTGCCTTGGCTACAAAAATGATCACTCTTGCTCAGATGGACACACCTGCACTGTAGGTACATTCATGCAGATTAATTCCACCTTTGTATACTACAGCTTTGAATGCCTATATTGAGGCACTTGGGTCATAAATATGGGAAAAAAATGAGAATCCGTCATCTAATTACACTGTGCCTCACACTGTGATCTCTGTGAGACAGAGGAGTTAAGCGTTAATAATAAATCTTATGTTGAAAGAGCGAGTCCAGCTGGGATTTTTCATGGTGCTTTGGATCATCTCGTCTCCAGTACGGCATATTTAAAATACAGCTTTTTCAGGAGAATTGCCATAATAGGTGCAAAAAAAAAGCAAAAAAAAAGATAACAAAGGCAGAGCTCTCTCCTCATTTTCCAAGCTTCTATTTAATTTAGTAACATGTTGCTAACTGATAAGCTTCAAACCTATCAATTTAATAAAGAACATCTATAACCATAAATCAGAACTCAGGGTTCTTGAGCCCTGAACATCAGCTTCATGGTGAACTAGGTTATTAGAGATACGTAACTGAATCCCTGCTCATTTCTTTTGAAAAAGACAAGTACAATTTTGTTTGGGAAATGAGATTATGTGTAGAAGCACAAATATATTTTCCTTTTGTTTATTATTTACTGCATATAATTCTTTATTGCCCTGACTGCCCTCACAGTGTTTGGAGTGCTGGAGATAACGGGACTCCAGAAGGACTGAAATCCACATGAATGCCCAAGTGCCTTATTGAACTCAATCCTTAGCTCTAGTGTCTCGTGTAATACTTGGAAGCCCTCCTTTGCTCCCATGGAAACACTGAAATGTCTCACGTTTAGACAATGCTATGGTGGCTATTTAATAATGTTTGGTCCTTCTCTGGAATTACTTAGATTAAGTCCATGGCAAATTAGTCTGATGATTTGATTTCCTTGTTTTTCTGATCTCAGCCAACGGTAGAGTGAATCTTTAGCAGTGTTTTCCTCTGAGGTGACCACACCTGCAGTATTTCAGAGGATGCATTTGTCTGTGGCTACCCCGGTTTGCAGATGTCTACTCCCAAACTGCATGCCTGCTTTACAGTAAACCAGGAGTGAGCATTTGCTATGCAATTTTTTGTTCCTTGTGCCACTATTTTTTACAGCTAGCATTCTTACTTAGAAAACCCTTTGAGCAGCGGCTAAGCAAATTTCTCCTTTTGATCAGGAATTAAACAACATTAAATGCCTCCTAATCCTTCAGGTTCTTCATCCACTGCTCCTCAAAGAATTTAAAATGAATGTGTGTTAATGACAATCCTGTCTGATGCTGTGCCTGTGGTCCCTGTCCCCATTCTTGCTGCAACCATCATTATCAGGGACAGGAGAGACTATGGCAGGAGCAATCACAGCAGTAGTGGTGGAAGAGGCCAGGGCAGCCACTGTGCCAGTCTCTGGTTACCTGTTCCTTATCTTCCAGGACGGGCTTCATCAAGTACTTGTTGTATTTGTTACTGCAACAAGTAGTTTGTAATGCCAGTTTTTTCATGTTTTGCTTCAAAGGTGTAAAAGCTGATGGGCCACCTACAGCCTGCATTGCCAGTGCTTTGCTTGAAAAGGAATATTGAACTTGTACATAGCACTTCTTATCCATGTGTCCTGTAAGAACTTATGGAGGAAGATAAACATCATTATTCCAAACTGCAGGTGGATAACAGGCACCAGTAAATTGCCTTGACCAGTACTGGATATGCAACCATTGTCACTTGGAGGTACAATCCAGACCTCCCAGTGTCCTGCCAGTGCCTAAGCCTTTGTAAGAGGGAACACGGTTCAGCAGTGGCTCCCTACATGCGCTTCCCAGCTTGGCTAGAGAGGAATGAGATAGATGAACACAAAGAGGAACAGCAATGGCAGGATGGCTTCTGCGGTAAACTTTTGCCCATATGACACCATCGCCCAGGATTCTCATGCCCTGCAGGAGTAATCTTTCCTAGCCCTCTTCTAAGGCTCAGCGATTGGGTTTTGGTTTTGTTTTTTTTTTCTGAGTTAGGCTGAAAACTCCTTGGTTCAAGGGCCGCAGGCTGGAATTATTCATGTCAAATGGAACAACACAGAAGAAACATATCCTCACGAGTCATTCATAAGTCAAAATGGGATCCAAATCATTGAGGTTCTTTTTCTTCAGTTCTGGTAAGGCTGTGTTTTTGCGGCAGAAGTGAAGCTCATAAATCTGGCTAAGCAGGTCTCACAGGCCTACCACATTTGAGCAGGAAAAATAAAATGTTAGAGTCCTAAGCATACAAAATACTGCCACGGAAGGAGTACTGTGATTTCAATAGCACTTTGTCCTGTTGCAGAGTAGGAGCACAATCAATTTAACAGCAGACAGTCATGAAATGGTAGTCCTTATTTCTGCAGTCAGAGAGCATTAAATCTTAATTCCTGCTATGCAGTTGTTAATAGTGTTAGCACCTTACAGAAACCCATAGTAAACCACAGCAGTTCAAAACTGTTCCTGGGAATTACTTAATTCAGCATGAAATGGAAGGGAAGGCGTTCTTGCATTTACTTCATCAGTAAAAGGGAAAAAAACTAAGCCAATGAAGAGGTGGGAAATTTGTACATGTCCTTCCACTGATCCTGAAAAATTTTTCTGAAGAAATCCCCTTGCTTGCAGAGCAATGAGAAAGTGCAACATACCTAATCCTCCCCTCCCACCCACCCCCCTGAAAAAAAATACTTGCAATGGGCAATG
>VZTL01060950.1:59724-70134 GCA_013400535.1 Scopus umbretta
CGCTCCCCTCCGCTGCTGCCCGAGGCAAAGGGGCTGCTCGGTGAGAAGCGCTGGTTTGGCTCTTAAAGACAGATCCCATCTGGGCCTTCGGCATGTCACGGTCGTGCCTGGGATAAACCCCAGCGAAGGCGCGCGATTAAGAAAAAAGAGCGCAAAAACCGGTTTGAAAGCAACTCACCAAACCCATTGCTTTTACAGGCTTCGGGGTTTCATCTAGGACAACAAATGCCCTCCAGATATTAGCGTATAGGTCGAAAAAACATGTTTCTGCAAGTACGATCAAAATCCCCGCGTTTCCCGGGGGGGTCCTGCCAGTGGGTCAATGAAATCTCTGTTTTAAAAAATGTTTGAGCCGAAGAGTTTTCTTTCTCTTGGTAGAGTGGACTTGGTGGAAATTCTGGTCCCATTGCCAGGAGTGTGGATTTACACCCTGATTTTACCGGAACATGAATTTGACCTTCGTTTAGGAACCGTTTCCTTCAGTCACACAGAAATGTATAAGACTACAACACAGCAATATTATGTTAGGTGCCGACCTACTTTGTTTTTAATAAAACTCTCTGGGTCTGCTCATATGTGACTGCAGTTAAATTTGGTTGCAAAAAATATGGGGGGTTTTTCCTACTGGTTTTACAGGGAGAAGGAAAAAGCATTGAAGAATTAAAGATTAAACCTTACTTCTTTGATTAAAGAGGTGTTTCCAGAAGTTTTGACTCCAGGAGATTCTTCCAGCTTAAAACACATGAAGACAATATGCTTCCAAACATGCTGGAATTGTGCAAGGCTTTGTCCGGGGTTTTTTGCCTTATTCTGGTCTTGTTAGCCTGTGAGAGGGTACGGACACCCATGCCAGCCTGCCACTACCCTTCCTTTGCTTGGAGGGTCAGTGGCAGTAGTCTAGGAGGACACCTGCTCCAACAGTGCAAATAAATGGCATGAGCTTTTCTGTAAAAAGCTGCAACACGCCCCCCACCCCCCCCCACCCCAAACCTGGAATACAGACAAAAAAATGTGGCTGTCCTAAGTTTCCAGGAAACATATTTCCTTAAAGGTGCCTTTGTTCCAAAGCTTGATTTTTATGAACAGTTCAGAGCATTGTTCACAGCTTAGTGCCTATTCCATCTTACGTTGTGAACGTTACTGAGGGTATTGGTAAGAAAATAAAACTTTGTGGAGTCAAAAACTGTGTGAGTCAAACTCATGTTCACACACACACACACACACACACACACAGACACAGCGTGTCCAACTCTTCAGCAACGGATCCATAATGTTACCTTAGCTGTACATTGTATTAGACCTAGGAAACCATATGAACCAGACATCAATGTGTGTGACTATAGGTTTCAGGTTGCATACAGAGGGAAATTAAAGCCATGTATCACAAATCTCACAGTACCACACAACTACCAAGGCCTCTTTCACATCCAAAGCATCACACCCTGCCGTGAGATGAATTCTCTGCCTGTCGCTCTGACATGCTTTACAGGAGCTGGATGCTGCATAAAATGAATGGTGTCACTCAGGAAACTCTGCTAGCAAACCATGTAAGGATCATAAAGCTCTATTCGCTGCTGGGTATGCCATTCCATTAATAGAAGAGGTGAAAACTGCAGGCATACGAAAGACGTGTTTATAACAGCCAGACAATAAGATAAGGGTGATAGTGCTTCTTCAGAGTACTGAGAGTTTGTTAAGCCCACATCATCTTATGTATCCCTTCCCAACCTGTAGTCAGTTCCTCTCAATAGCGTTTGTGAGCCTGTTTCCAGAGTAAAGGGCTGGAAACTTGCCTCAGCATCATTGCACTAGGCTGCACCTAGCAATTATGTGCAATGCTAAGCTTGAAATCGATACTGATTTTTGCTGTGCTGTACTCCATTGGACAGAAGTAACCTAGGGCTACTCTTTATAGCTTTTTTTCCCCCCCATTCCCAAAATTAGCCAATATTGTTGGTTTTATAGATAATCTATCTAACCAGGCTGTTGCAAATTAGTTTCTTTCAATAGACCCAGGTAATTCAGTCGAGAGTTTTACATTTATATCTATATTTATTTACATCTTCAAAAATGTCCTCCTACTCTAGATACTTAGTAAACTCAGGGCTCTTGAGGTTTCTGTACTAGTTTGATCAGCATCTAGCCTGATCTTGTTCACTGAATTCTAACAGTATCAGTATGTAGATAGGGGAAGCCTTAGATAAGGTGCTGTTGTTCAAAATAATCACTATGGTCTTCAGTTTTCCAGGTAGGTGTCCTTTATGCAGCTGAGTGAGTAATGCTCTCCTATCTGACCAGACATGGAGAGGGTTCCTCTGCCCACAGAAAGCTGTAACATGGGGAGCAACTTGGGGAAAAAGCAGTTAACAGAAAACTTGTCAAATACCCTTCTAAAGAGCAAAATTGTCACCGAGAAGGCTGCTAGGGAAAATGAACATCTTTGCCCTGTGATTCACCTGGAGCTCAGCTTGGAGCTGAAGTCTCAGTAAAGAAAATTGAGATTGCTGTTAGAAGAAGCTTTTCTTTGTTCTCGCTAGGCACGCAGCTTTCTATAAAAATGTCTAAGGATGGCAAGGGTTTCTAGCATATTCTCTGCTGGCATACAGGCTTTTGTAAAAGTGCTTAAAGGTTGTCAGTTATCTTTCTGTATGTTGAATTAATTGATGACTGAACGACTTCTATAAAATACTCAAACCTCTAACTGGAACATGACCTGGTTTGTTGCCAGATGCAGCTGTTTTCCGTTCATCCCTTGTTGTTGTGGTGGTGACTTTTGCTGCCTTTAGACAGTCTTAGTCTCTTCTTCCATGGCTAAAGAAATGCTTTGAGCAAGTCAAAGGCTCAGGATTTTAATCCTGGGAATTTGGTGATGATTTGTATTCTGCAAGATAACTTTTCACCAAAAAGTAGGGGACTGTCAGCATAATCGTCTTCAGGAAAACTGGCAGTTTTGAACTGTAGCTACTCATAGTCAAAACACACTTGTCTGCCAGGTTTTGTAAAGAGTCGCTCTAGTTGTTAGAGTTGAAAAAAAACAATATAAGCAAAGAAAGAAGGTCACGTTTTTAATCAAATAAATTCCTCATGCAGGATGAGGGTTAAAGCACTACTAAAAAAAAGGAGGCCTGTTTATTTGTAGAGGATTCAGCAGCCTCGATAAATAGCAAATAAACCATCTACATAGATACAAACAGTTGCCTCCTGTGATCTGTCTCCAAGTTTGAAGTAGCTGTACTGCTCCCTTCCAAATACACTATATAGTAAGTGAGGCTGAGTTTGGTAGCCCTTCCCAGAGCCACAAGACTTGATGCTGTGGATCCCAACCTTTAAAATCACAGCTATGGGAACCAAGTATGGGAGAAATCCTGTGTGCTGAGTGAGGGACTGCTGAAAGCTGGGGACACCAGGACAGCAAGCAGACGGCCCATCCATTTACCATCTCTGGGAAGGAAATGTCACCTGAAGGCAGGCAGGAGGACCTCTGGGACTCAACGCAGCCTCCTGAAAAATGCCTTGTTTACAACCTGTATTGGTCTAGCTTTTTGTCTACCAGAGCAAAGCTAAGCGGAGAATTGTCCCCAAACCACACTCAAACCAGATTACAAGTCTGAATTCAAGGTTCTGAAAAGGCTGTAGTACAAGACCAAAAAAATGAGTAAGACCGAGGGCAAACTCCCACCCTGGAAAATATGGAATTAAGAAACCTGCTGCAGCAGACAGGCCTTCAGGATTAGCCCTCAGGATTCGGTTTGCAAAAGCCCAGTTCATTGTCTGGAAATGTCTAAAAGTGGCCAGGAAACACACAGCCTTAAGATTATGCTCCAAGTTTTCCTTTGCTTATTAACTGAAACCACATCCAGATCCAGATTCTAGTATTTTTACACACAGGAATTTGTATCCCTGCCTTACTGTCTTTCTCCCTTTCCATACTGGAGGTTGAGCATGATATTTAAAGCAGTACCATGGAGCAGGCTGTACGGCTGAATGTCACCAGAAGCAGCAGCATGTTGCCCTTCTTCATTGCAGCCTTGCTGACCTGGCTGATAGCAATCAGGGCCTTTGGGAGTCAGAGAGTTCAACCATTCCGTTGCAGAAATGTTAACACAGCAGCTTCCCAGCCTGTCCGGATTTCAAGGCAGCAAAGGAAATGGGCATTTGGGGGCGGGGGGAGATGCGCCTTTGCACGTTTATGACCTTGTGGAAGGAACGTACCAAAAAACACAGCGAAAGCTCCTGCCTTTCCTCGTTTTGTCACGTTGCTCAGACTTTCAGCACGTCCAAGGCACAATAAAATCTGCCTGAGACAGTTTAACTAGAGCCTCAGCCAGCAATCTCTCATTTAATCTGAAGGATTAAAATCATCGGGGCATAAATCCATGGATTTATTCAAAGCTGTTGTTGGCAGAAAAGGAAAAATTTAGAACTGAGCTTCCTCATGCTGTATCTACCTTGTGAAATGGTATAACCTCAGGACTTTCCAGACCTGAAAAAGGCTTAATATACATTTTGCGCTTTTACAGGTACTGCATCAGTGTTTTCGCTTTAAGCACATAATCAGTAGTTTTATCTCCCAGTTCTCTTATTTCGGAGATGTTAAAGGCTCTCGTTGATGATCTTCAGTATGCCTTGAGCCAGTTTTTAAATTACTCCTATCTAGAGTTTCATTCCATCTGTAACTTTCTGTTTATATCACTGTGTTAACACCTACCTGATGCTTCCTTATGCTTTTTGCAAGTTTTGATTCATCTAGGGGCAATTTAATAATGATTTTTGTGTTCTCTCCTAGTTAACATATGCTAAGCCAAGCAGAGGAAAATATATTATAAAGTTTGGTGTCAAGAGTAATCAGTAAAAACAAAGTGAAATGAACACTTACAGTTATTCACGCGATTTCTTCTTAGAAAACACTTGACATAGTGAAATGTGACTCTCTCACAAAAATATTTAGTACTAGTAAAAATTCTCTTCAGGCATTGAAAGTAGTCAGACAGTCAGAAGGAATAAGGACAATGTATACAGGACATAATTTTTCTGAGGGATTTAACCGCAACTGGTAATGACACTATCAACTGATTCTAGGAAGTCGTCCAAAATATTTGGTAAAAGCTAGTTGTCGTGCAAAATTGCCTTATTTATCTCAGAACTATGCCAAGAGCTGAAAGCATACTGTATTTGAGAATACACTGGCAGAGTTTTACTGCTTCATAATTCTAATTGAAAGACAGAGGCACTTAACATTTATGGAATAAAGGGAATAACATTTCTGATTATGACAACATTTATTTTAGTATCTATCCTTAAGAAACACATTCTAAAGCATTTTAAAATTAACTGTTTCTGAAACTGTATGTTGGTATTCTCATGGTGATCAATCTGAAGAGTCTGCCAATATGGAATATTGGTGATTGATGCAGAATACTGGTGCAACCATTAATGTAAAGAAAACGCCACGCAAATAATCTGTACTGAAAATACCACGGCAGCTGCATTCTCACAAGCTTGGTAGTTCAGGGTGCCAACACCACAGTCATTTTATCACCGCTTTACTGAGAAATAGGATCCAGTCTTTCTAAGAGCCTGGAAGAGATCCAAATGCCAGCTAATCTTATGGATACTTATGGGACATTCATTGTTCCTGTGTCTATGGGACTGTCCTCTGTGAAACTGTCCTCTCAGTCTAAAGCCCAATCCTCTCTGGAACAGAGCTAGCTAAAAATGTTTTCATCGAAATGCTTTTTCATTAGAATGCCAGTTTGTTAAAACCTTTCTTTCATTCCAACACGTTGCTGGTCAAAAATCAAAAGGTTGAGGGAGATGGAAAGAGGTATTGATATGCCCAAGGGTCATTTTTTATCATTTCCATATTGTAGGTGGAATTTTCTGATGCTACTTTATTGGCATGGTGCTTTGTGTCGCTGCCCGAGGAAACCTCTAGGGAGGAACAGGGTGTGCAGTCCAGTTGGCTCAGTAGAGCTCATATTTGATGTTGTCCAGGTTTTGCTCATGGTGGTGATTGTGCCTTCTAGTGGGTCTCCAAAAGAAAAGGGCTCCAATCGATGGTTACCACAGCTTTACACAAAACTTTGATAATTGTATGGACTGGCACAGGTTTCTTCAAATCCAAATATAATGTGTAATGTGCAAGCTGTTCTAGTCCTTGCAGCTGTGTGATAAATTTCTTGAGTGGATGAGACCTAGCAATACAGAGTATAGTTCCTCATTGCCGTAACACACAAATTTAAGATCCTGAAGGCTGCAGCTGCATTGAACTCTTTAACTTGAGCTGTGGCATGCAGCATGTTCAACATGCAGAAGCAGCAAAGAGCACATTCCCTACCTGCTTCCATTGTGCCTTCGCCTATCATGTCTGCTGTCCCTATTTGAGCCAGCAACAAGCTGGCAATGCAGACAGGACAGACTGTCCTCTGCTCACACCTCTCCAGAAATAAAACAAAATAAATAGTGGTATTGAGGAGGGCAGAGAAGGATCAGGCTTTGAAAGTCAGAGAGGAGAAAGCTGAAATACAGGGCAGGGAGCTAGATGGGTCTTGGAGCAGAGTGTGTAGGGTAACAGATGGGAATGTAAAAGGAGAATCCAAGCAGGGTATGAAAGGCAGCCCTGTGTCTCAGGCATGGGCACAGCAGAGATGCCCTGGTGCCTCGACCTTAGTTTCACACACTGATGAGGTAGATTTGGGGGTTGAAGAGGACCAGTGAAACAGAGAGGAAAATGGGGCATGATTAATGGTATTTAGATGGTGCATTGAGTATTCTGGCTGCTGATTTCCTTGTTTTTTTAAGTGCATGTGGGTGGAGAATAGTACTTAGCAGCCCTAGGTCAAATATGGCAAGAAATTTGTGTAGGTATACAAATTGATGTAAATTAAATTGTATCATGGCAAGTACTTAGACGAGGAGAACTTCCTGATGTTAATTTATCAATGATCTGGATGAGGGAATTGAGTGCGCCCTCAGTAAACTTGCAGATGACACCAAGTTGGGCAGGAGTGTCAATCGGCTCGAGAGTAAGAAGGCTCTGTAGAGGGATCTGGACAGACTCGATCAATGGGCCGAGATCAATTGTATGAGATTTAATGAGGCCCAGTGCCGGCTCCTGCACTTGGGTCACCACAACCCAATGCAATGCTACAGGCTTGGGGAAGAGTGGCTGGAAGCTGCCTGGCAGAAAAGGACCTGGGGGTGCTGGTTGACAGCTGGCTGAACATGAGCCAGCAGTGTGCCCAGGCAGCCAAGAAGGCCAACAGCATCCTGGCTTGTATCAGGAATAGTGAGGCCAGCAGGAGTAGGGAAATGATCCTGTCCCTGTGCTTGGCACTGGTGAGGTCACACGTCAAATATTGTGTTCAGTTTTGGGCCCTGCACTGCAAGAAGGACATTGAGTTGCTGGAGCGTGTTCAGAGAAGGGCAACAAAGAACTTATTGTTCTGGAGAACAAGTCTTCTGAGGAGCAGCTGAGGGAACTGGGGTTGTTTAGCCTGAAGAAGGGGAGGCTGAGGGGAGACCTTATGGTCGCCTACAACTTCCTGAAAGGAGGGTGTAGTGAGGTGGGTGTTGGTCTCTTCTCCCAAGTAACTAGCAATAGAATGAGAGGAAATGGCCTCAGGTTGCACCAGGGGAGGTTTAGATTGGATATTAGGAAAAATTTCTTTACTGAAAGAGTGATGAAACATTGGAACAGGCTGCCTGGAGAGGTGGTAGAGTCACCATCCCTGGAAGTGTTCAAAAAATGTGTAGATGTGGCACTTTGGTTCATGGTGTAGTAGGCATGGTGGTGTTGGGTTGGACTAGATGATCTTAAAGGTCTTTTCCAACCTTAATGACTCTGTGATTCTATGATTCTGTGTTAATTACTGCAGCTTAAGGGCTCTTTGAGGTATTCTCACTTTGTACTTAAAACTAGTACAGTTTATAATTTTCACTCCAAACAAGCTGTCGAGCTGACAGTTTTAAGCAGTCTCTCATTGCACTTCCCTCATCATCCTATTTAGCAGATCTATATCATATAACATTTTACTTGTTCCTTTTATGACCAGAGGAAAATTTCTGTGCTTCTAGGATAAAGAAGAATAATAAGGCAATAAATTTTAGAGGAAAGGAGATACTTAATGAACTGACTAGCATGGCAAGAAAAGAAAAGTACTCCTATGAGATAGAGCCAAGGTATAAGACAAAGTGTATAATTTTATGTCCAATGAGTAAACATTTTTTAATGGTTTCTTGGTAAGTTTTGCCATTACATTACTTATGCTATATTTGCCAATAGCAGGATTAGTAAACCATGTGAAATGGCTTGCTTGGCTACAGAAAATAGGTTTTATAATTTTATTTTTCTGCCAGCTGTACAGGGAGGAACACAGGTGGTTGTAGTAGAGTAGGTAGATTCAGATCGCATACAGATAGGGCAGAGAGTAAAGAGAATTTGAAACAGAATTCTGGAGTTAGAAGCCAGCACATGGAGATTTCCTGAAATTTTCTTAGGCTTCTAGGAGGATTTATATATGAACCTTTTCAAAAGGAAAGGCAAAAAAACCCTTTTAATTGCATTTGTCCAAAACTGAAAATGAAATCTTCCTAGAATTGACCTTACGGAAGGCTTCGATCAATGTTTGCTCCCAGTGGCCTCTCGTGAATGCCTGTGTCATTTACTGAAGAGTAAATGGCACTATTTTGTACAGGTTGTGATTTTCTCTGAATCTTTTCTAACTGGTATGGAAATCACCATGTTATGTATTTCATCTAGGGAAGCCCTGGAAATTACCAGGAGTGTATGTATAAGGAAGAGCGTAGTTCATGTACAAATACAATAGTAATGTCATCCAGAACAAGCCTTAAAATATTGCACTAGTTAATTTCAAGACATTACAGCCACAGGAATGGCAGTAAAATATGTCATCTAAAACCGCATTTGTGCTCAAGTTCTTAGAGAGGTCAGGGCTTGAATATATTGGATATACCGCATGAAAGAAAGTTCTTAAATGTTACGGACTTGATGTTTAAATCAACTGCTGTTGCTTTATTGCAGTTCTTCCTGTCTTCTGTCTACAACGTTGCAATAGAGCCTTGTATTTGATTTTTAATACTTATGCCCCTACTTGTGAGAATCCTGATTTTCTCTACTTCTTTCACCCTGAATAATACGGGTCATCACTATCTTATTATCTCAAGCGAGTTCAAGGAAATACTTGTCACTGTTTTGAACAAGTCAGCATCCTTCATCTCTTTCTGCTGCCGTCACCACCACCACCACCATTATGAGAGGAGATCCAGTTAAGGAGAGATGATCTGATCTTCCCCACCAGGCTGAGTCTGTTGTTTCGTGGGGGAAGCATATCTGTACAGCTGCCCCAGAACATACATATTCCCTTGCCTATTGCTAGTAAGGTAATTAAACTGCCTATTACATTGGTACTTTCAATTAATATTCATAACTCATTTCTTGTTAAAATCCATGTTGATTTGTACTAATGTTACTTACCTATTAATTCCCTGAATTGATTAAGATGAGTAGACTGCCATTTTCAGTTCTTGCACATGGTACAATGTCTTCAACCCTTGTAAGAAAGAATACAGCTCCTGCTAGAGTGTGACTTAGTGTGGCGCTCTTTTACTGGAACCTCCCCTTTCTGCTGCTTCATTATTACCTTGTGCATAGCAAACATTTCTGAGTTACGGGACTAGCAGGCACCTTACCAGCAGAAATAAGCAGCTTAGTAGAGAAGTCTTTTCTGGCCAACTCACTAGAGGAACTCTAAACTTTCAGAGTAGCTACAGAAGATAACAAAATCAACAACCAGAAAGGATAAGTTGCTTAAAATGGGTTTTCAGGGAATTTAGAACTGTCAAGCTGCCACCTTACAGACTGAAGCAATACGATAATCATGACCCAAATTAATTTTGGGTCAAAGAACTTAGCACAACAAGTAATTGAGTTATTTAAATTTATATTCTATTGGCTTAATGATTAGTAAAGGGTCTTTAGAAGATTTTTTTTTTTAAACTGTTAATTGTTGCAGCTTTCAAGCTCTCAGAAGGAAGCCTTGGATAGCTCTCTGAAATTAGCAGAGTAATTTTAGAAAAAAGGTTTGATCAGCCATCTCAAAAAACAGCAATCTCAATTATTTTGTATTTGCCACAAGTTCAGGACTAAAAAAGTCCAGGGGTGCATAATCCCAAGTTCAGGAAGAATCCTAAAGCTTAGGAGATAGCGTAGTGCTGTCTCAGTCATCAGTAAGACTCTAAAATACTAGCTGAAGTCCTTGGCAAATAGTTTTTTTCCTCTGCCAGCACTTTTGGAGTAGTGTCACAATAGAGCAATAAAAAACAAATAAATGAGTGTGATACAGTTGTGACGGAACTCTGTGATTTCCTGAAACAATAGGCTGAAAGATG